>JBBPJQ010000561.1:0-20996 GCA_038088795.1 Boletus rex-veris
TCGGAGGGCGGTTGAGGGACAACAAGGAGGCGCAGATCATCGCTAGGTGGCACACTGGGATCGGGTGATCGTGCAAGAATGGTGAGAGTAGGGACGTATGACGACACCACGAAATCGAATACTTTGTGCCCGGGTGAGGAATACTGAGGGCCATACAAGCCAGCTGCATGGATAGGAAGGAACACGAAAGGGCCAGTCGGACACCAGAAAATGCGTGATAACTCCCCAAGAGTCTAATCATATGGATCAGCTATGAATTCAAGTTAAATGACAGCACTTACGGTGAGAGCCAAGCTATCCAGGACTGGTTTAATGACGCCGTTCCACAAAGTGGATAAGAGCGACTCCCAGTTAATACGGCCCCGTGTTGTAGGGTTTCCCTCCCTGTCGTCAAGGGGCATCACACGAGCATCGCCAAGTAATGCCCTGAGTGAGTTCTGAAGACCTACAGACCGCTGGAAGTTGAAATTGGGAAGGGGGACATGGATTACATGATCCACGTCGGCAAGAAGGATCAATGCATCACATCGGGTTTCTGCTGCGTTGAGCATAACGACCGGTCCGGAGTGTGCTGACGCACGGAGCTGAGAGAAATCTTTCGGAAGGAGGAACCGGTTGAAACCAGGAAGGCGTCGAATGTCCTGAAGCAGTGTATCTCGTTCGATCGCAAGTGTACGGTGTGTATCAGCGACTTGCTGCAACGTTTGTGTCGCCCGATGCATTGGATCATCAGTCGATTCCGAGAAGGTGGACAAATATTTTTCGCGAGTGGCACCAGCATCATCTAATGCGGCAAACAGTTCCCGAAGTCGACGGGCATGATCTGGATGAGCAGACGACAACTGCTCATAAGAGCCACGAAGCTGAAGGAGCTCCCCCCAGACGATGGAACGTCCTTGCTCGAGCCACTCCACAGCAAGTTCTGGAAACCCGGAGTCCAAAGCTGCTGCTGCTGCCTCGCGCACAACATCAGCACCTCGCTTTAGTTCTGCGTAACGGTGTGTAAGGGAAAGGCCAATCCATGCAAGTTGGAGAAGGAGGTTAATGGCAATAGAATGTGCACGGAGGAGAGAGGGATGGCGGATATGTCGAGCACATAATATCCAATTGCGTGATGCACGAAATCGAACACTGATGGGGCCTATGGGAACAGATGCAGCATGTGAATACAGGGAAATTGCATCCTCGAGATCACTCGGCTCCCTGAGGGACTCGAAGCGAGCATTGAAGGAGCTCCCGAGGTTGTTCAGCATGCCGGGCTTGTGAGAGTGACCATGAGGAATGAGGACAACGGCATCCCTGTATGTCGAAATGGCATCCTCGAGATCTCTGAGCTCCCCGAGGCGCTCGAAACGAGCTCTGAAGGAGTTCCCAAGGTTGTTCAGACCACCTGGCTTGTCAGGGTGACCATCAGGGGTGAGGTGAACGGCATCCCTGTGTGTCGAAATGCCATCCTCGAGATCCCTCAGCTCCCCGAGGCGCTCGAAACGAGTGATGAAGGAGTTCCCGAGGTTGTTCAGACGACCTGGCTTGTCAGGGTGACCATCAGGGGTGAGGTGAACGGCATCCCTGTGTGTCGAAATGCCATCCTCGAGATCCCTCAGCTCCCCGAGGCGCTCATAACGAGCTCTGAAGGAGTTCCCAAGGTTGTTCAGACGACCCGGCTTGTCAGGGTGACCATCAGGGGTGAGGTGAACGGCATCCCTGTGTGTCGAAATCGCATCCTCAAGATCCCTCAGCTCCCCGAGGCGCTCGAAACGAGCTCCGAAGGAGTTCCCGAGGTTGTTCAGACGACGCGGCTTGTCAGGGTGACCATCAGGGGTGAGGTGGACGGCATCCCTGTGTGCCGAAATCGCATCCTCGAGATCCCTCAGCTCCCCGAGGCGCTCGAAACGAACTCTGAAGGAGAGACCAAGGCCGTTCAGACGACCCAGCTTGTCAGGGTGACCATCAGGGGTGAGGTGAACGGCATCCCTGTGTGTCAAAATGGCATCCTCGAGATCCCTCAGCTCCCCGAGGTGCAAGAAACGAGTAATGAAGGAGAGACCGAGGTTGTGCAGATAACCCGGCTTGTCAGGGTGACCATCAGGGGTGAGGTGGACGGCATCCCTGTGTGTCGAAATGGCATCCTTGAGATCCCTCAGCTCCCCGAGGCGCTCGAAACGAACTCTGAAGGAGAGACCGAGGTTGTTCAGACAACTCGGCTTGTCAGAGTGACTATCAGGGGTGAGGTGAACAGCATCCCTGTGTGTCGAAATGGCATCCTCGAGATCCCCCAGCTCCCCGAGGTGCCCGAATCGCAACGACAATGCCATGCCGAGATTCCCTAGTCCTACGCGGTATCCGTCATCCCAAACCGGAACAGATCTGACCAATTTTTGTAAAAGTGTGATTGCTCGTTGGAGGTCGGCTAGATCTCCGTGTCGTTGGAAACTCTCCAACAGCTGGACACTTGAGCAGCATGGCTTGTCTGTTAAGCGCAAACTTGAATGCAAGTCCACTGACGATTGGCTACTTGCATGGTCAGGCCCAGATCTATGATGGCTGGCATATAATTGCAGCATGACAGACACAGCTCGGTTTTCATCACTGTCAGTGGAGCTGAGCTCCATCGCTTCATGCAGCAATGCCTCAACTCGTGCCCCATCGACATCATTTCTCTGCTTCTCGAATCGAGCCAAATGCACTGCAGCCAGCTGAACCAATGTGGATGGACGATCAGTGTGACCGACAGGACGGGTGGCAAGTGCATCGCGATACAAGCGAATGAGGATCTCGAGGGAAGTAATCGTGTCCTTGACCTGACAGAGGATGAGTTTCGCCATCACCAGGTTCGACTGAGCGGCCGCGCGACAAGGTTGGTCGACCGGACACTTGTTGAGCGCCCGCTCAAACTCTGCAACCGAACGCTCCAGGTCTCGTTTTCCCCCATGCTTCCGGTAACGTGAGAGAGCGCTGTGACCATGATTCGTTGCCTCTTCCAGCTCGTTTAGGGTTTCTGTGGTTGACTATAGACATAATACAATGATCAACGAGGATCGTGTTGACAGAAGTAGCCTGCTTACACAAACAGGGCCGAGGACCCTCGACGCTGATGAATCACTGCTCTCGCCATTACGCTGTTTGACAGTCACAAGAATAGATGAACATGGGGATACAATGTCACCATTCTTTGGGAAGAGGGTAAATGCTACGATGATCTGAGTACTCGGATCGCCACGCAAAATCCCGTCCCACTTACGAACGTGTCTTGTACTGCGATCCAATAGTTGATCCACAGTGATTGTCAACTTTCGCAGGTGTTCCCCAGTACCCAACATGGGCTGGAATTCGAAGGATGCATATACCTCAAGAGCAACGGTAGCTGATCGATCTGAGGGTCTATGACTTCTGTGAGCACTAACCTGGGTTGGAGAAGGAGAAACTCACAATGGGATCGGCCCACGCCATTCAACGACATCATCACTCACTGATGAACGTTTGTTTTCGGTTCTCCACTCATGGCCACTGTGACGGACCACGGTGTAGAAGCCGGTGGGGAGTCGTCGAAGGCCAAGAGCGGGTTCCTTCGCTTGGATATCTACCTTGTCATTAGCATGCTTTCAACTGTGTAGGGAAATGACTCGCGCACTCGTAATGACCATTTCTTTGTCTTCGCCCATGTGCGTAACAGAGCTCGACGAAGACGACGACCCATCCTGTGGTTGGTCCCCGTCCTCCTCTTGCTGCTGTGCGGAACTCGGAGAGGAAGGGTCGCCCTGTGGCTTGCCCTGGTGTTCAGAAGTTTCCTCTTTCCCCTCTTCCTGCGCAGAACCTGATGGCAAAGGACCGTCTTGTGGCTGGTCCTTGGAAACGGATCCCTCCTCCTTCCCTTGCTCCTGCCCTGCATATTGGGGATAAGGGCCGGAAGCACTGGATGTCTGTATACCGTCCTACAGGATAGATCAGTTGACGAACTAGGAGAGAGCTCTCGAGACCCACAGTCATGGTGCTACACGGCGGCGTGCTTGATTCAGGTTGTGGTCGTTCCACTCCGGTGCTCCAAGTCGATCTGCTGGTTATTGCTGGTCAGTCTGCGAAAGCATGCAACCAGGGACATACCTGGAACGCATTGAAGTCCATACTCGCTTCCACAGTAAAGCGAACCTTGTCCAGGTCGACGTGCCTGGTTCATGTTGTGGTTGTTCTTCTCCGGTGCCCGGTCTACCCGCCATCGCTACTCAGAACAGGGGACTGTCAAGGATGCAACGAGAGACATACGTGGAGCGTCGTGAAGTCCATACTCGCTTCCATAGTAGCCCAAACTTTGTCCACGTTGACATCGTCGATTCGTATTGTGGTTGTTCTTGTTCAGTCCTCGATCCGCGATTCATGTTGACCAGGAAGGTGGGTTGTTGTATGGAGCGAAGAATGTGCCGAGCGTTTATAAGCCCATGCTTGTGCCCATGCCACGTGTAACGGAGCAGTGCATGATGCCAGCATTTGAGATTTTCGAGCTGGAAGTAGCGTGCATGTGTCAGGGTGTGGTGTGCAGCACTGGATGGAAGGCAGTGAAAATTAAACGAACACATCAAGTCTGAAGGAAGGGTATTACGACATACTTGCCACGTCCGACGTTGGGTCCTACTCGATTTGTTCTAAACCTGTAGTAAAACTGTGCAGGAAGGGTTAATTCGAAACACCTGGCACTTTTCATACGTACTTCCACAGCAAATCGAACCTTGACCACGAAGTAGTATTGCCTTGCTGTGTGATGACCCGGAACGATTCAACACAGCATGTCCCGACAGCTGGCCGGTGCAACTACTAGGCTTGGGTCCTGGTCGTCGGCCATCTTGCAGTCTAGCACTGCTGCGCCTCAGTGAGGCCTGCATATGCCACACACTTGAAGTTGCGGTGAATTTGATATACGCGGCGGGTGACCGGTGATGCATGACGAGGACGAACGGGCGACTCCGGGGCGAGTCCACGAGCTTTCGGCAATGGAAACATCTCACAATCGTCAATGACGACTCGGACGCAGCGGCATCAAATGTGCTGTCAGCCTGTCACACTGTATTTTCAGACACCCTGCATCTCAAAACTAGTGGCTCCAAAATTAGAGACATCCAGTCTGTCAAGTGAACGTGGAAATGCCGCATCGGCATGCTTAGGGATGTTGAGCATAAGTATAGGCTTATTATATGGTATGTGAACAAGAGGCACGTCATCGATGACGAAGCTTTAGCATATGCGGCTACTAGTCTTGACGCACGATCACTCTTTCGACGCGCAGCAACATCCATTCCTGTATCTCGTGATCCCAGAGCACGGTGGGCACTTTGATCTGACCTGTACCCGTGATGGCGGCCTTGATCTTCAACGCCCTGTATTCCCTGAACGCGCCTGGTTTTAAGATGTGGATAGTCGGCGACGCGAGGCTTTTACTATTCATAGCTCTTCTGACGAGTTCGTTTGAGCTACAGAGGGCTGCTTCCACACGAGCTAGTGCTTGATGAGCTGATGTGGCTGTTCCATCATTAAGGAGGGAGAGAAAAGAATAAATGTCAGTCGTCTTGACACGAGACGGAACAATCTCACAGAGTTCCCCGTCGATCTCGACGAGAAATGATAGCGAGCATGGCATCTTCCGGTCGTCCACGATGACAGTCATTTCAGTAATGCGTCCGAGCACGTCCTGTGCCGAGAAGATGGCCCCTGTGAGCTCCTCTTCACTGATCAACGCGCCTTGAACGCGGATAACGGTACTAATCGCATGCAACAAATCGTCTCAGCCGACAGCCGGGATGGAGGTTGGGATGAAAATGCGTACCCGCGACGTTCAACGTAGCGTAGAATGGGACTACCATCGATTGAATCAAAGCCAACGATTTCAACGACATCGCCAAGGCGATACCGCCACAAGCCATCGCGCGTGGTGACTATGACCTCATATCGATGGCCAACTTTGACCTCGTGCTGTATACTAGAGTGAGCGTGATATATAGTCCGACAGGAAGAGTCCGTACGGCAAAAGCTAAATTGGATGCGGTTTCTGGACACGACAGGTCAAGGTACTCGATGATGTCATCACTGGTCGCTTTGAAGAGGTTGAGGTCGGTAAGACTGTACGCGGTCCCGATGTAAGCTTCGCTTGCAGTGAACCCTAGGCTCGTCATACGGACATCAGGGCCGAGATAGTGTCGCATCTATAACGAAGGTTATTCAGGCGTTCGACGAAGCAGACTGCAAAGCCTCATACCTTTGGAACGACAAGGGCAAATGCACCGCTCGCAATGCTAATGACTACGTTAAGCCCGGGCCATAGCTTTTTGAGCCATCCAGGTTGTTCAGTTGCTTTTCCGACGGTGCGAAGGTGGGCGGCCCGCTCTGGCCTCGCCGAGAACTTTGGCTGGTAAAAAAAACGAGTAAATACATGTGTCATCGAAAAGCCTGCAGCGTTACCTCGAGGTACTGCCGGACATGGCTAGTCCCTTCCCAGTCGGGCAGTACACCGGTCTCGATGCTGTGTACGAGTGTATCCCATTCTTCCTCCATGCTGCGCATCATGTCTACAAACATGTATCCAAAGAGTGTGTTGATGGTCTCAAGCTGGGGGTCCGCGAGGGCAAACACGAGATGCACCAAAAGGAATGATCGATAGTTGACGATGAAGCTGGCAGCTAATGGGGATGTAGCTCGGGGTGCTACGGTAAAAATGTGTCAGTGGCAGGAACGTGACATGGGGATGGCATGTACCAGTGAGGGTGATCCAGAAGGGATCCCTGTCAACGTGTATTCCATTTTGCATACGAATGACGCCGCCCGACAAGCTCGAAATAGGGAAACGTGTGACCGAGACTCCATCGTCGTCCATGACCTGAATGATTTCCCTATACGTGAGAGAATATACGATGCAATTCTTGCCTCCTCGAGCAGAGACGGGATTTGCATGCTCGTCGACGACTTGCAGTGATGATCTTGCGGCGTGATGATACTTGGCGAAGAGTTTTCCCTTTTTTCCCGAGGTCGCGCTTGAACAGGCGATGAAGTAGGGTAACCCGGGGGAGAACATGTCTTTGACGTCGTTTACGTTTGGCTTGGGAGCCACCAGTTTGTTTAGAAAAGGCTCGTAAGAGTCGTAACTCGTCAAAGGGATCGCCGCGCGGAAGCTCTCCAAGAGAGTGTCATCGTGAACTACATCATTCGAGTCGCCGAGTGCGTCCAGCGTCCTGCGGAAATCATTGAATACGGGACACTCGCGTACATAACGCGTGTGCTTGTTCTTGCTGATGATATAAAGGAGCGTGTTGTGGACCCGCTCCCTGAGTCTGTCAAGGAGCTCGGGGGTAAGCGCGGGGATAGTTCCAGGAATGGATGAGCCAGTCATCAAAGTGAAAGGTTTAAGGGAAAGGTAAGGTGACTCACAGAAAGTGGACCCCCAGTAGCCTTAGAGTCCTTTATATACTCCCGTCTGATCGGGAATAGTTACTCTCGTAATTGCGTTCGCAAACCTGTTCCCATCACAATGGTGATGATCAGTGACACCGCATCCTGCACGACCCGGAGTCCACTTAGTACGCCGTCTGGACACGAACACAACAGGTGACAACCTACCGTATCCCGACTTCTAATTGAATCAGTCAAATGAACCATTGACCTGGTCACTACTAGAATTCCCTCGTGAGGTGACCAACCATACGGGGCGCGCTTACTTGAACTTTGCATGGCCTGTGCTAGAGGTTACGTACATACTCTGATGCCGCGGGCATTTATGTACATCCGAAGTTCTTCCGAACACGGCCCCGGCGGCGGTACTTTGAAGCACGGTCATCAAAACGCTTCTGCCCAGAGCCCAGAGAACACCATAGGGATCACGTGCAGGATTCGAACATGTTTCGTCTACACCCGCGAGCGCAGTCAGGGTTTGCCTATCCTGCATCAACACGGGTACTGCAACAGTGCAAATCTGGGACACACCGCCGACGCAAATTAATCTCACCTAGGCAGATGGTACCGAAGAGCTGGATGAAGACTGTCGCTCACCGCCCACTGTGGATGCAAGTGCTGTGCAAGACAGTGCGGTGTTGATCACTACCCTATCTTTGCCCACGATCGACCGCATCAATGTCATGTTAGGATCCCAGACACGCGCTTCGTGGTGTTTCGTGAGGTTCTTGCAAGCCCGAGACAGTGTTTGTTCTGAAACGCAGTCATTCACTCTGACACTCTCCAACGAAGTTCTCATTCCCACCCTGGAATCTTAGGGTTCACCGCAGGTACGTGTTGCACTGTGGTGTTCAGCCTACAGGTTTCGCGGGCAAGGTGGGTAAGGTGTGCCCATGGTCACGGTCTGTGAAGTCTGTCATTGTGGGCTCGAGTGCCTGGCCAGCGGCTGTTGACACCGATGGCAGAATGGAGTTCGCCAGTCAAGACAGCCAAATACCAGCTGGACGCGCAGCCATCCACTACTATTTCTTTTCTGGTAGTTATCGACTCTGGATCTGGTTACAGTAAGTGGTAGGTGTCGAACCGCTCTTGCTGCTCCCGTGGACTTTGTATCGGTGGTACCAGAAATGTAGTAGAGCCACCATTGATTTTTGCAACAGTAATAAACACTTATGTGACGTTCACTCACTGGCGCCACAGACGACAATCGATCCCTACCCCCAAATCGGCACCCCAGGAAATACACAACACTTTCACCACTTTAGTTCATGCATATTAGTTTCTATGCTATAAGAAAAACTATTCAGTAGTTCTTGAGATCGTGAAGTTGTGTTTTGTCACGCTAATGTCACTCGCCGAGACATCTGCCGAAGCGGAGCTTCGATTGTGGTCCTGACGCGTCGAGAGTCGAGACGCGTTCATTCACCACAATCACGCGTCGCAGGGCGCGGTCGCTGGCGATGGCGGGCCGTCGAGGACAGCGAGCTTCTACCTTGTTCCGACCTCGCCGAACAATCACGCGCCGTGTTTCTTCTCGTCATTGAGTGATCCCATGTCTCATATTCATGTTCCTTACACTCTACATATGTCTCATAACGCTCCCTTGATGTCCTTACCCCTATGACATGCCTCCTCACATTAATTATCATGCAAACAGCTCCGTATACGATCCAGGGCAAATGCCCTTTTAATTGGATACAGTGCATACACTGCATTGCTTGTGTATGTCAGATCTGGGCGGAGTCTCAACCAAGTGGTGTCATGACATTTCGTGACATTTCGTGTCCGCCGATTTGGGGGTACTAGTAGGGGATAGTACTATTTCCGAACGACTTCTAATTTTTGTGTTCCGCAATGTGCTACACTGCGGCCGAAGACCTGGTGGTGCGGTGTGGGACGCTCGCTCGCTACAAATGTGAACGGTTATTTCACTTGTCCGCAGTCCCTTCCCACTTGCATCCTCGTCGAGCTCACCAGCCCATTTCCCAGCGGATGTACCCAAAATATTGCAGCAAGGTGACTCCGTGATGGGGTGCCTTGTGCCAGATATTATTAGAGTAAGTACTTATAACTGAAATATCAGTTACTTTGTCACCCTAAACGTAATCGGAGATTGAAAGGACCTTTGGACTGGATTTCCAACTTGTCCCGTGGTTATGACCGACGACCACCCCCGTCGGTGGCTCAACGACGACCCCATCGTCCTCAACGCCGCCCTCGTCGTCGCAGCCACAACAGTCGCCATCGCACTCACCTCCTGTCTCTGGCACCACGCTCGACAATCTATCGATAAACAGCACCCAGACGACCCGCCATCCTTCCTATCTACCACCCTCGCGTCTTTTCGCTTCTCGCTTGCACGCACCGTGCCGGCGACCACACAACAGTCGCCCGCCGTCTCTATTCCCGTCGACGAACAAATTGACTGCAAGAGCATTCGTTCCAAGGAGCGGCGTCGCAGAGGCAAGGATCCGTTTCGCGATCTCTTGAAAGGCGGAAAGAAGTCTAAAGCCTTGCTCAAGGCTATCAAGGTCGCCGACCACGACCACTCCCCTCCCTCTGCCGACACACTCTCAAACTCGAGTGCACCCCAGAACGACACAACGTCCTCTACCTCCCGCTCCCAGTCTCCAGAGCCTGCTAGTGACCTGTTAGACATGGACCGTCTAGGCGTAGAGTCGTACGATGGCAGTGCCAGGAGCATGACTCCGAACGGCAACACGTCTTCCTCGTCGGCAGTCACATCGGCAACGGATATCTCCGACCACGGTTCTTCGGACGCAGTCTTTCAAACGGACAGCATCCCCACACACTCTTTACCCATCGACTCAATGACTGCCACGGACGCGGAAGTGAACGTCAGCTCCGCCTCGACGATCGCAACGCATACATCTGAAGATGCTCCTTCATCTCCGCCATACTCCACAAGATGTTCTGACACTCGCATGCCTCAAGCACGCGATTCCCAGGCGGCATACAGGAGTGGGAGTTGTGCTAAACTTGTCCGTGCCCGAACAAAGTTACGCCTTTCGAAAATGGATCCGAACGTCATATCACCTCTTTTGCCGCCCACACCGCCCCCGTTGCCTGACAGCGTGGCAAGTTCCTTTAATTCTATCCAGTCGATTGTCCCTTGTCCGTCGTCATCTATAACTTCGTCCACGTGGGTACTTGTTTCTTGACTCCATCTCTTGTATTCTATTGTGACCCGTTCTACCAGTTACTCTACCGATGGTGTTGGGCCGTCGACGCCCACTAATTCCCGGGGGTCAACACCCCCACCACGATCGCTATCAACGTCCACGGACCCCGGCCGGAGGGAACCTATTGCACAACCATTAGATGAAACCGCAGCAAGCCCACAAATACAGCTCGCGTCCATGCGCAGTGTTCTCGAAGCATCGCGCGTACGAGAAGAGCAATTACGCATAGAAGCTGAGCAAGTGAGGAAAGAACGTGATGGACTCCGCTGGGGATGGAACGAGGATGCAAGTATTTGGAGAAGGAGGGAGGCAGAGGTGAATACTAACCTCTTATGTGCATTCTGTCGAACTGACAAATGTCGTAGCTTCAAGCGCAAATACACCACCTGATGCAGCAGCTCCAAGCGTACGCGGCTGTCGCATCGTTTCGAGCACAACAGGCCACGTCTCCTTTTTCTTCGCCAACGTCGCCGCATATACACATGTCTCCACGTTTGCACCAGCATCCCTTTCCTCTTCCGCCTGTGATTCAGACCCAGAACTCGGCCAGTGCACCAGCACATGTTCAGGCACTGCTTGCTTCTGCGCCCGTGCTCAATTCCCACCCTCCGGGCTTCGCAGCGTCTTCTGGAGGTTCATATTCGGGAACAGGTTTCGGCATGTCACCCTTGTTATGGTCTGGCCTGGGATTGTGTGTTCCAAATCGGGATACAAGACATGGTGGACGACGGACGCCTGATTCGTCAGCATCTGGATCGTCTTCCGAGGGCCGGCGGCGATGCGCTGAAAATGCCAAGAGCGCCTCGGACGATTCCTTGGGTGATTGGGACGGTATGGAGAACGGTTCGGGGGATGAGGATAAGTGGGAGGAAGAAGAGGAGGATGTTTTCAGAAACAATGTGCTTGCGGACGCCATCCTGAAACGGCCAGAGAGTATCCGGGAACTGAGCAGTCCGCGGAAGCGATCGGGTGGGCGTCCTGCCGTGCAAGGGGAGTGGATGGATGCGCTCAAAGACCCAGCGTTGGAGAAGCCCGGATTTTGTGCCAATAACGTGCACTGAACGGATCCACAATGGTTGCGGTGCGCTCCACGTCATCACGGACATTCACAAGGCCCGTTCTTGGATCTCCTGTATCCATGCTGCTCACGCAAAAGTCTCTGGAAGGTTACCCTCATTTACTTATACCATCACTGTAGTTTATCCATTCATTTCGTGGCCTCCCCTTTACTTTCCATTGGTGCATCGCACGCTTACTTTTTTATACAGTCAATAGGGACATTCTCATTTGGAAACTTTTCCACATAGTACCATACTTAAGATTGAGTTTTTAGAACGCACTTGCTGTAGTTTATCCATTTCATTGCACTATGCTGGTCACAATGAAAGGGGAATGTCGTTGCATTGGGACAGTCGCGCGGTATTAAGGAGAGAGCAAGTTGGAGGGAACACTCGCTCCCATGGAATTATGTACGTCATGACGAACCTGAACCACTCCCCTCCTTTTGTTGCTGCCCCAGCATACGTCTAGTCAAGCAAGAGTCGTGAGGAACGAGTCAAGGACGAGCACCGGGGACTCACTGCCTGGCGGCCAGCACCATCTGTGCCTTGCGTTCCCTCAGACTGGCCTCGCGTTTCTCGGGCGTGTCTTCCCACTTGGCTTTCCCGCCCGCATCTGCGAGGGCCGGGTCAGATGCATTGGACTCCTCGGTGACATCTTGTGCAAGGTGGTAACGCTCGATGAGGGAGGGGGGACGTGCGGTGGTGGAGGCGGGCGTTGGATTTTGGCGCGTAGTAGGCGGTCGGCGTTGGGCGTTGGTTTGACCGTCGGGCCGGGGATAAAGCGTAAAGTAGGCTGGTGTGGGCTAGTCGGCGGGATGGCTAGCGGTGAGACCTCGTCCGAACCAAAAGAAGGCAGGGGGGGACGTACCGGTTCTAGGAACCCGCGTTCGAGGATCTTGTTCGAGGTGAGCTCGACGCTGCCGGTGCGCAAGAGGTCGAAGCGGATGTTGTCTCTGAGGGTGGGTGGGTGAGTCGGTTTGGGTGCGAGTGGGTACGGGGAGGGTCATACGCACGTCGGGATGTCGGGGAACATGGTGTGAATTTGGTCGACCTGCGTGAGAGGTGAGTGGGTGCGACGAGGAGGGGTGTAGGTGGATGGGTACCATGTCTTGGGTGACATGCTTGGGCCTGAAGCCGAGTGCGGCTGTGGCTGATCGTGCGTCAGACGAGGACGTTGAAGGGCCTGGCGAGGACGAGGATGAGCAAGGACGAGGAGGAGGAGAGAAAAAAAATGGTATACCTGACGTCGCCCATCGAAAGATGAAGACGATGACGGCGAAGGCGACGAGGACGTTGACGACTTCGCTCATGGTGGACGTGCGACAAGTTCAAGTTGTAATACGGCTACTAACTTGTTTTGTATACACACCACCATGTCGACCATCAGACTCGCCTTGTTGATCTGCGACGATCTCAAGGCTATCCACGGCAACTACACGACCATTTACCACCACCTCTTGTCCTCGTCGCTCGCACGGATCACTTCGGGTGGGGGTGTCGTCTGCAATGCAATGCAATGACTGCGGTCTCTGATGTGATGTGCAGACGTTACTTTTACGCTCGACGGCTATGATGTTGTCAAGGACATGGCCTACCCTCCAGACAGCACCCACTATGACGGTCTCTTGATCAGCGGCTCTCGTTCGTCTCTGTCTCTCCATCTCGCTGATCACACCATCGATTGTGTTTCGCAGGTATGTCCGCCTACGAAGATGTCGAATGGATCAACAAGCTGGTCGCATACGTCAAACGCATCATCACAGAGAAACCCTCCTTGAAGATATTCGGTAAAGCAACACTTTCCTTCGCATTCGTCGTTCCCTCACCTAACCCGTCCAGGTATCTGCTTTGGCCACCAAATCATCGCAAGGGCCCTCGGCGAGTCCTGCGTGCGGAACCCCAGCGGCTGGGAGGTCGCCGTGACGACCATCCAGCTCACCCCCCTCGGCAAGGCCATCTTTGGCTCTGACCAACTCGTGCGTGCCCTCGATGTTCAACAACATGCCGATGCTGACACGTGTCGTGCCTAGGACATCCAGCAGTCGCACCTAGACCACGTCCCGACGTGCCCGTCCAACGCCCACCTCCTCGGTTCGACAGACGTCACACCCAACCATGGCATGGTGACATTCGACCCCGCATCGGTGCCTATACTGGCAGATCTCGATTCGGACGCGCCAAGCCTCAACGTTCCGTTGACGTCCATTCATGTCTTGACGGTGCAGGGACATCCCGAGTTCACTGAGTCGATCATGACTGCGTTGCTCGACGCGCGCGTCGGGATATTGGGCGAGAAGTTGGTCAAAGAGGCGCGTTTGCGGGCAGGGGGTATACCTGGGAGAAGTTATCCGGATGGGCTGGCGTGTGATGGCGTCGGCAGGGTAGGAAAGGTGATATGGGGCGTGTTGGGTGTGGTCTGAGCCGATCTCGGCGGTGGATCCCACAGGTCGCACCCGGGATACATGTCGGGCTGGAGCAGAGAAGACGTTAATCATCAACGTGCACCATGGTATCGTCCACGACCACCACCAATGTCCATGTTACCTCTCACTGTACTTTTTCGACATATTCATCTACCAGCGGAAAACACCGTTTATATCCTGTCCCACCGCGGGAAAGTGGAGTGACCTCGTGGTCTCTCCTCCCACTTGGATCCGACATTGGCTTGCATGATGATATCTCCGAGGCCCTTTATGCACCCTTTAACACAGACGACTCAGCAAATTGAGCTAGCGCTCAACCATGTCGCTCTCCCCAAAATAGTGTTCAGGAACTGTACAAAAGCGCCAAAACATTGTCTGACCGCGCGATAAATTTGGTCTCGGTCTCGTCTCGGCCGTATCATATGTGTTTTGTCTCAGGTACACGGAGTCTGATGTGACCTCTTGTCTCTAAATCGCAAGTGTGTACCACCATGCGTACCGTTCGACTCGCATTGTTGCTCTGCGACGAGATTTACACGACGTCATCTGCCATCAAAGATGCCCGTGGTGAATACGCTCACATATTCCGCCAATTCTTATCTGCGTCGCTCCGACAGATCACCACGGGTGGGTATTGTCCACAGGTCGTGTGGTTTCTGATCCTTGATGATCCGTAGAGGTCACCTTTACCCTCGATGCCTACGATGTCGTCCACGACATGGCGTACCCGCCCGACGATGTCCATTACGAGGGTATCCTGATCGGCGGTTCCCGTTGGTTCCCATCTTTTCTCTCCCTTATCATCCTCTGAGTGTTTTTTTTCGCAGGTGCGTCTGCCAACGATCAACTCCCGTGGGTCATCAAGCTGCTCGCATACATCAAACGTGTCGTCGCCGATAGACACTCCTTGAAGATATTCGGTAAATCGATCACTTTCCCTCACCCTCGTCGTTCCCTAACCCAACCAGGCGCCTGCTTTGGCCACCAAGTGATCTGCAAGGCCCTCGGGTCCCCCGTTGAAAAAGGAGACTGGGAGGTCTCCGTGACGACCATCCATCTCACCTCGATCGGCAGGGCCCTCTTCCACACCGACACACTCGTGGGTTCATGCTCACCTTGTGAGACGGGTGATGCTGAATCGATTGTGGGCAGCATCTCCAATTGACGCACCATGACCAAGTCACGGCGTGCCCTCCCCACGCCCACCTCCTCGGTTCGACGGACATTGCGCCCAACCAAGGCATTGTGATATTTGAACCCGCATCGGCCCCTCTGCTAGAGGTTCTCGAATCGACATCCATATCGAGATCGGATGCGCAGCGCGTCCCGCTGACGTCCATTCAGGTGTTGACCTTCCAAGGCCACTTTGAATTCACAGAACCGATCGTGCGTCAGTTGGTACACGAGTTCGCCGACGAGTTGGGCCCGGAATTGGTCAAGGATGGGCTTTTGCGGATAGGAACGCCGACGGATGCGATCGACAAGGTGGGAAGGGTGATATGGGGCGTGTTGGGGGTCACTGCTGAGCGCGATAAAGTCAGAACTAGAGCACGCTTGTGAGCCTAGGCTTTACAAATTATTTGGAGACCACGCTTAGCGGTCTTCGGCCGGGCCGTTACTAAGGGCAATTTAACCGCTGGTAGTTGACACGTCAGCGCTTCAGCTATTGAACATCCAAACTTTTTCAATCTACGTCTAACTTGGGTGGCATTGATTGTCATTGAATAGGACACTGATTCCTAGCGACCTTACCATTTGGAGTGTTCGGAAGGTACTATATGCCAAGCAACGACTCAAGTAGTAGGCGTGAACATCCGCGTCAGAATGTAGAAACAACAAAGGGAAAGTGGCAAAAGGCAGGATATGTAAAACCAAGAGTACGTACCAGCCTTTAAGCTGGTTGACAAGGCAGATTCAATCTGTGGGCAAATTCAAATCGATCAATGCTCGAAGGCTCATTTTCCCGCTGAACAACTTGGAATACTGCTGCACATCCTTCTCCAGACCGGCAATAATAGATGTTTTCGAGCTGTCATGAGGGAACCTACTCGCCGTTGGGTGCCTCCGAAAAAACTCCTCCACTTCTGCCTGAGAACACGCTCCAAGGCGTGAACCGAGTTGGATGATCTCGTGGGTGTCGGGTCGTAGACTCGATGCGAGGTCAGGCTTGTAACCCACTACTTGTTCCTCCATCTCACCCCGCGGGAGAGGCTCCGGGCCGCCGACACGGAATTTCCGCAATGCCCACTGTAACTTGGCACATCCGATAGAGTCTCTAGTAGTACAGAAAGTCACTGCATGAGACCTGTTCGACATGGCGTCGTGCTCTGTCACAACCATGAGCTTGGCAAAGTTACCATCGCCTGGCCGCAACTGATCATAAACGGATGGGTGGTATCTCTTGTACACCCCAAGGAAAATCGCAAAGTGAATGGTTTCGTGGCGCCTCGGGTCATCTACCTCGCAGGCTTTCCACGTTCGCCCATCGACCCCACGGAAGGATTTGGCGCACTGTTCAATAGCGGTCAATAATTTCTAGATTCGAGCAGGATGAATGTAATATCTCACATCATCTTTGGAGTGGGGCCGAACTTGAATTGACAATGCCTCAAATTCCAAGTAACCCTCGTCGTCCATCGATCCGCGTGGCAGAAATTGAAGCTCCGACAGATCCGGATCATGTCGTTCACGTAGCGCAGAGACGAACGTTTTACACGCGGCTATACTATTCTCGGCCACATGTCCTCGTCCTAGACTCTTGGAGAGAGTGAGAGTTTCCAAGGAGAGGCATTCGCCTCCTACGAACTTGGAGATGTTTTCAGGACCAAATAGCGTCTGTACGGTGGATTCTCCTGCGGCATGACCCCGAGGGAAGAGGGAGAATGTGGAAATATATCTGCATGGAGGAAGTCGGAACGAAACGCCCAGCCAGCTGGCGCTGCGACCTTGCTTCAGGATCTCCTTTGCGAGGTCTATGGTAGCGCGAAGACGGTCATCAGGATGATACGTCTCGGCAGGCAGTGTGACACCGAACATGCCCATGATGCTTAAGACCATATCCACCGGACGAGACGACGTGCGAAGCTGCGCGCATTGCCAGACAGCATTATCTTTGAAGTCTTGGGAGCCTTCCTGAGCCATCGCGGCAGCTAGTGCTCGTGCATGGGAAGACCTTCGACAGAGTATTCTAGATGTGATGAGGCAAGTCGCATCCTCCAGACTTTCACCAGTATCTTCTCGAAAAAAGGCCATGAAGCCCTCGCTAGAAGCAGCGACCAGACTCTGCAAACGGGCAATGGCACTCTGCCCCGGAATCACTTCTTCCACTCTGCCAAGGCAATGTTTTTGTGCATCATCTGCACGCACATAACCTGCAACACAGACATGAATACCCTATGCAACGTTTCATGCAAAACGAAACAAACCAGGTCCCAAAGTCCACGCAAACAAAACCACGACTTCGGGGGGGGATAGCGATTCTTGAAGTGTCCAGCTCCGGCGGATCCATGGTGTTTCTTCATCGAGACAAACGAGGCGTTGCAGACCGCCAGGGATGACAATGCAGAGCAGACAAGAGCGATACACCTGGTGCATGCGCTTGATCTGTGCATGTTTGTCGTCAGAGTGCGCTCGAGCCTGGAGGATACAGAGCTGATCGAGCCAGATATAATTTGCACCTCTATTGCGGGCGGCGATGCAAGCATTACGTAGAACTTCTAAACTGATCGGATCACCACTGCCTTCAGTACCCAGGACGTCGAGGGTACGAGAGGGCCAAAGAGCAATAACCCCCCTCCATGGAAACGAGATGGTAGCATAACGAAGATTGGAGATATCGTTAAAAGGAAACTCTTTGATTCGTAAGGTGGAGTGGTCGAGGAATGCCGTGCAGTCAACGAGGCGGAAGCGACCGTACTTGGCGTTCTGACTGACATCTAGGGTTTTGTGAACCCGGTAGCGGAGTGACTCTTCAAGGATGATAGTAGGCATTTTGACTGAGGAAAGGCCCGCGCAAGGGGCGAGTCGCCTTGCATCCTGGCACTGTCACCCGCGTTATTATATGCCACAATGTGAACTCGTGTGAGAAGACACCCACTGCAGTCACGATTTACATAAGTTGTACCGGTAATCCTGTGACTAGTAACTACATAAACCCATTTCTACACGTTCATTTGCTTTTCTTCAGACACAGAAGGCATGCACGAACAATACAAAGGGTCTACGTTGACGATATACCGGTGTCAAGTCTTCTGCGCTCGGGCATACACCGCAAGTGCCTTCCCAATTGGAGAGTACCCCTTCCTCAGTGCGACGATCTTCGCCCTCTGCAATACGATATGAGTGTCTCAATATGGATCGGAGTCGAGAGGGACAGACAAGGTCTTCCATCAGTGCGTCAGATCTAATCGCAGCAAGTAATTCCACGGATTCAGCAGTCATCTGCCAGACCAAGATATTAGCAAATCTATCAAACCAGCGAAAAATGAGAACAACAATACCATATTGAAGATATCATTCAAGCTAGTAACTTCACTCGAAAGGGAATCCATATCAACCGTTATTGCAGTGACCCCACCTAATATATCAGCCTGTTTGTCGATTACGAGCTGAATATCACGAAGATTCCCTTCAAGAATAGACATCTGTGACCTGAGATCTTCCTTGGAAGTAACTATCAGGAATACGTTCGTCAACTTGTTTTACTCAAGTACGTAAAGGTCAAACCTTGTTGTCCACCTGACGCCTCTAAGGAGCGTCGGAGGTGATGGAACCTGTCAATGGCTTCGTCTATTGCCGAAAACTGTAAAAAGTGAACATGAAGTCTAAAGAAATTAGAGAGAAGCGCACCACCGCGTCCAAGGCAGCATTGGCAGATCCTCGAAAGGCACTCTTCAGCACTACATCGATGATCGTGACTGATTTCCAAACGACAGCAAATACTAGTGATGTAATGATGCTAACAGCCACGAACCTGTTGCAATAAATAATCCAGTTTACCGATGACGCCTCTGAACTTGCAGGGGGGTACATACAATGTGGGGATTATGCCAATTCGTTGGCAAGAATGTCTGGCACGGTGACAGGCCCCAGAAATCACCGGTAAGAGTTGATCCGACTAGTAACGCGGTAAGTAACAATTAGCAAGAAGGTAAAAGGGAGTGCCCTTACCACTGATTTTCTATCAATTGAAGATACATATAGGCACGACGTAAATCTGCAAGTAACAGACCCACTAACCGAACATCCATGCGAGCTATTTCTGCATCCAGTCGATCAATCTGAGACCGCAATCTAGCCTCTGTGTCGTTGGCACGTGCTACTCGTTCGGTGAGTGCAATGCCAAATGTCTTCAGTGTATTGGACAGTTCTTCGAAGTCCTGTGATAACTGCGAATCCTGTTCACCGTCTGTGTGCCAGCCCTACACGTTGTTAGAAGGTCGAGTTGGACCTAGGGATGCAACATCCTGCACCTACAGCCATGGCGATCTCAAGCTCTCGGATTCTCTCTTCCTTGGACGTGTTCGTGTTTAGCAACAAGAGATCGAGTAAGTCACCACAGAAATCTGTCGTCGAACATGGATGTGAGTATGCGCAAACCAGACTGAAACATCTGGGACCTTCGCCAGAAACACCGGCCCTTCCAGCGATGCCCCTTGATTTCCAGACAAGCTCGAGGTACTTCTACTAACACAGTGAACACTGAGTTGTACACGTGTACTTGGCAAAACGTACCTTGCGATACTGGGCGAAGTCGTCGTCGGGGTCGAAAGGTGTCTTGACGAGGATTCGTCTGAGCTCGAGAAAATGACTGTCTATGGCATTGACCCTGTCCAGTAAGGATGTGATCTCCTCGACGAGTACGCTAACGCCACTGGGCGTGCGTGGGGCAACGTTTTGCGAGAGGCTAGTTTGCATTGCGCAGGCTGGACTGTTGTACTCAGCAAGGACTGGGGGATATGTGGAGCTAATTGAGGAGGGCGCACGGCTACGGTGGCTGGTCCAGGGTTCAAATGAAAATAGTTAACAGCGTGCATGGATACCTTGACAAGAGTGATCGAGGGTCGACAGACCAATGAAGCCATTATCTGGCACGCTGTGACATTTCGTGCCAGATCGAGTGACTGATCTGTTCGACTACTACTTGGCGCATTGTGTAAGACGTTCTGTTTCCTCCAGGCTGTACTGCCTTTTGAGCCTCACAGGACTGTGTTAAACAGCCTACTAAGCGTCACGGACAATACCAGACGCTAGGAGAACTGTGTGACGGTTGATGCCGACAGATATGTTCTCTGGAGCAACAGCCCATGCCCACCTTCGCGATGGTGGCGACAACGACGACGCGACGGCAGCGACCTCATGACGACGAGGTTGACCCTCAGTCACACCCACCCTGACCACGACGACGATGCGACGTCGCGACGGCAACAACGCGGCGACGAGATCGCTCCCTCGCCCACCCTTCTATGGCGGTCAAAGTGCACAAAAAATCAGCGCACAAAAAACAGGGTTGCGCGCATTGGACGGGCCTGCTGAGCGCGCACAAACGAGAATGCACGCTCCATAAAGTACCAAAGTAGTAAAATTTACTTAAGATCCATAAGTACTATTCTACTAAAGTAGTTGACATAGTATTCGACCAAACAACGTCGCCAGCGTGGATGGAGTGTATTGTACTCGTCAGGGTGAGCGAGTTGAAGTCAGGACGGGGAGACTTAGGGATTATACTACTTTAGAATACTCAAACACTTCGCAGTTATTCGGAAAAACTAGGGTGAAATGACTAAATACATCCAGAACAACACGAGTGCAAGTGCGAAGGAAAGGCGGGGGCAAGCAAGGGGGGGGCGCAAGGGGAAGATGATGGTTAGGGAGGGTGACAT
>JBBPJQ010000562.1:0-20991 GCA_038088795.1 Boletus rex-veris
GCCCAAAGGCACTAAGAACAAGCCAATCGCCAAGAACGTTGGCCGACCATGCAAAGACGGCCGACCACCTCAGAAACGGACAGTGCCGAACGACGTCGAAGGTCAGACTCCAGGAGGTAGCATCAGCTGCCGGAGCTCGCAGCTTCCCCCCATCAAGTACAGCCTGGCGATGCCGCCAGAGAACGTGAATTGACTGTGGCGAGAGGTGACGACATCGAAATGGCCACGGTGGACGTGCCATCGCCTTGACAGTATGATCGACGCACTCAAGCCAGGTAGTGCACAGTTCCGGGGCCAGTGGGTGAACGGCAATGACTATGATCACACCAATGAATCCTTCGGAATCATCCAGTTCAAGCCAGACTTCTTCAAGCCCCTGGGAATGTTCGAATACAATGATCGGGGCGCGCACGACCAGCAAATACATCACCGATGGGTCGCAGAACAACAAGGAACACTCGTCGCTTACCCATTAGGAGCGTGACCTGTTCCGCCTTCTCGTTCACTCATCACCGCTGTTCTCAGACGTCGCCACCCGCCAACCGAACTGGACATCGCTCGCAGCAGTTTGGGAAACCCACGCGAACGGGAAGACCATTTTTACAAGGTGCGAGGTCTCACGACTCGGACTGCCATCAGATCTCAAGCTGACTTGGTGATCACTCCACAGCTTCCGGAGCACCTCGAGGCGTATTACAAGATTTGGAACGACTACTGCAACGAGAGCAACACGATTGCGCTCAATACTGATGCCGCCAATCGCATCCGTGCACTTCTCCGCTCACGACCGTTGGACTTGAATCCCACTGCCCCGACGGTGCTTCCAATGACCTTGCAAGACACACTCGCAGCGCCCAATCCCAACACGACACTCGAAATCTTCAGTCCCTGGCAGATCGGCAATCTACTCGACCATCACACGCTTCAACAATCAGCACTCCTCTATCTCTATGCCGACACTGCCCATCAAGCCACGACGCGGTCAAATGCTGCCACAACGACCGCATCGCGTGGCCCGTTGTCACACGGATCGAAACGAAAGCAAGCCGCCAGTGATGCTGACAACAACATGTCGCTGGAAGTGTCACCCGCTGGTGTGGCAGCGCCCACTCGGGCAGCTCGGCGCTGCCTCCAGTGCTTCAGCACGACATGCAATGGCCGGTGGAAGAAGGCCCGCTACACATAGATCAATTCTCAAGGCTCGCACTCCATGACGTCATGATCAGTGCAAGCTTTATTCTACTAGTATACTACGAGTACGAGTACTATTTTATGCCTTCGTGTCACTAGTTGATGATGAATTTCAACATTTCCGTGCTGAGAACTGGCCCGTCATCTCGAGTTGCACGATAACTAACGCACGATCTCATTAAATCTGACCGCCTCTTCCTCCTCCATCGCATTTAATTATAATATTTCCCTGGACCCTACCGACATAATCCCAGTCCCCAGTACTACAGTATTTAAGTCGAGCAGACCTTATAATAGGGAATATATAGAATTTTCCTTCCCTCAGACTATTATCATCTCGTCTGAGCTCCTCGTGTTGACACCTCGTCATTTACACTCGTCTCTACAGTAATTTCCAGAGCTACCGCCCAGAAATAGATCGGAGGCGTTTCAATGTTCTAGCACAGGCCAGTGGGTTGAAAGACCGTTTACGAGGAGCGTCGGAGTGTATCAGTATGGAGAGGGAGCCGATTATAGTACGATGTGTTAGTGAAATTCGCACCGCACACTGATCACTCCGGCTTTTGGCAATGTCAAGTCAGTGGTATTATCTGCTAGAGTCTATGTAGCCCATCTGTACGAGAACACAGCCGACACCAACGGACATTATCACTCCTTGCTGCCGACCTCCTTCAAGATAGCTGCACAAGCAAGTTTTCGCCCGGTGCCTTTTGCTCTGCAAACCTCCTTTAGATGTTTCGCCGACATTCTCAACTTGACCGCTTCCTCGCTATCCCCTGTGACCCTCACCAATGCGTTGCCAAACTCCTCTGCTCGGACACCAGGTGCACACGTTCTGTTCCCAAAAATACCAATGTTCAAGAACTCAGCACGCTGTGCATAATCATATGTGTCAAACCAGACAGGAAGGACAATGTGGGGTACCCCAGACCTATTCCACGAGTTCGAACTCAAATCACCCATGAAGAGAACAATATGCAGTGCGATGCTTACCAAACTCCCTCGTAGAACGAATTCGCCCCCCCATGGTGGACTATGCAAACCACGTTCGCATGTTGCAATATCGAGATCGGCTCCGCGTCCAGCCAAGCCACCACCTTGACCCTCTCTTCTCGAATCTCTTTTCCAATGATTTCATCGATCACATCTTGTATGTTCCCGTCTGCCTTGGCCTTCCAGAGCACTTGGATCCTGCTTGATCCCCCTTTCTTGTCGTGGTGATCCAGCAATATCCGGAATGCGGTAACCATCTCCCTTGCGAGCTTCTCGTCGGAAACGACGTGCGATCCTAGGTTGATCAATACAGTGGGTCCATTGTCCAACCACTTCATCAACTCAGGATCGCTCTCCTCAAGGGGATCAAAGGGTATGAGGATGGGGCCGCATGTAAGTATATCCTTCGGAATGATGGTGAAGGGGAAATCGATTTCAGCGAGTGCAGGACAGATGTACGTCATGCCGGGCGGAGGTCTGAGGCCAAATAGATCCTTGAGCCCAAGGGATGCACGTAAGGCATAGGTTTGTTTCATGTTTGCTGAGAATATTAAATACATAGTGCATCGAATGTGGAGATAGATGTTGAGGGGAATCTGCCACCACTTCAAAGGAAATGGAAATCCCGAGCATACACTGGACAGGAAGGATATTAATTGAACTGGAAGGGTCAAAGACTGACTGACGACGCACGCGGGATATTTCCAAAACGTCGCCATGTATGGTTGCGCATTCACTACTGATTCTTTGAGGCCAGTTGGCGATATAATCATGAACTTTTGATCCGCGAGTTTGCAGGCATCCTGCGCAGCAAAGAATAGTGGGTCAACCCCAACGACGTCTGGTTTGGTGGTCGCAATGATCTCCTTGATGCTCGTGATAGCCGCGAGGTATTCCTCCTGATTCCAAAAAAAGAGCACAGCGCCCATCTTTGAGTAACCTTCCACCGCACCGAGCACACCATAAGGGTGCGGGAGATTGGCGTCATGTATACCACACTTGGCTTGAGCTTCCCAGTTCGGTGTAATGCCCTTACATTCACGGAAGATAACGGAGCCCGGGGGGGTACCGCTGGAGTGCGATGCGTGACGGTCGATGAGCGCTTGAAGGCGAGAGACACGAGGTCTGAGCGATGCGAAAGACGCAATGTAGACGTTCACACCCGCAAGAGCGAGTTCGTATGAAATCGCGAGGTTAACGTTGGCTTGGCCGTGCTCTGGATATGTTAGGATGAGCACGGTGGGAAGGGAAGTCATGATGGATGGGATGGGCTACTGTGGAGGACCAAGGAAACGCAGTCATTTCAATGCCGGGCTGGAAGCTGGTACTATATCAATATACCGAAAGACTTCTTTCGCGCCCGCGGGGTACGGAGCAGGATATGGAAACAATGGGAACTAGCTACTCACACTAAGCCTAGATCAGCGATCAAATGCCGGAAGTTCATCAACTGTGGATTTGGATGTGTAGTGCAATGAGGTTTTCACGATGAGGTGGGTCGAGATAGCATCACAGGTCAAGTCAGTGCCAACAAAGTACTCTTCTCGCCGCACGTCGCACAAGATGTGGAACTGGAGAAAAAAACTTTGCATATGGACAGAACCGGCGTGGCGCCGGACTGTTGTCACCATTACATCACGAGTCATCGCTTCAGAAAATGAGTCCCTTAAACAGCTAAATTCGTGAACGGAGGTGAGTAATAATAGTCCCCAACCCAGCCTTTGAAATCTGGGAGACTCGGATGAAGCCCAATTGCTGGGAAGTATTGTGTTAGTGTTGACTCTTACCTTGATGATCGGGGAACTTTGTTGTTATGATGATACTAACTAAACAAGGGCGAAATAGCCACCGATGTGAATTTCCCACGATCTCTTACTCGCGACTGCAATGGCATCCCCACCAAAGCCATGGGAGCGAGCGGGCTCACAGCCCACTGCTTCATCGTTGTCATCGACGACGATGGCAGCAACATCATCAACAATCCCGACGTCTTCTGCTTCTGAACCTCCTTCCGCACCCGCCCGCCCAGCATCCTTTTCCAACCCTTCGACATCGACCCCGTCGTACGCAACCACCACTTCACCCTACAACGCCTTTTCCTCATATTCACCATACTCGCGACTCGGTTCGACGTACTCCCCTTATGGAAGTAATTTGTATGGGGGAGGCTTGGGATATGGCGGGATGGGCGGATATGGCTACGGAGGTGGGATGAACAGCATGTATGGCGGGATGCCCGGGATCGGCGGGATGGGCATGTATCCCGGCATGGGCATGGATCCCAACAATCCCTCTCTCACCCAAACTCTTGAAACAACCACCCAACACACCTTCTCCCTCCTTCAGTCCATCGTGCAAACCTTTACAGGCGTCGCGCAAATGCTCGAGTCGACATTCATGGCGACGCATAGCTCCTTTTTTGCTATGGTTGGTGTCATTGAGCAATTCAATCGTCTCCGGGATGCGCTAGGGAGCGTACTTGGTCTGTTCGGACTCATGAGATGGATGAAAGAGCTTATCACCGGGAGGCCCAGTTCATCGATGCATGGAGAGTTCAGGGAGTTTATCAATGGGCGCCCTGTGCAGGGCCCCTCTGGTCCGCCCGCTCCAAAGCCAAGCAAAAAACCACTTGTCATTTTCTTCCTCGCCATCATTGGAGTTCCATATGCCATGTCAAAGCTGATCAAGATTCTCAACGAGCGTGCTCAACAGCAACAACAGAGTCAAATGGGTACTCAGTTTGGTTCACTCGATCCCTCGATGCTATCATTTGCTCGAGCACTGTACCCTTTCACTCCCGCTTCCCCCTCGGAACTCGCGCTGAAGGAGAACGAGATTGTTGCGATCATGGGAAAGCTGGACCCTACGACGGGAATGGAAGTGGATCCGCGGCTGGAGGTGGAGAGCGAATGGTGGAGAGGTCGAACGCGCGACGGGAGAGAAGGCTGGTTCCCAAGGAAATGGGTGGAAATCTTGGAACGCAGAAAACTCGTGGAGGAGCCGAAGAAATTTGACTAGCACATACTATCTTGGTTTTACGCATTATGTTTTGGATAATTATTATCTGATCTAGGCTATACTGCCCAAAAACCAACCACGTGTGTCTTGTGTGGTACATTGTTGTGCAGCGGACTTGTAAGACCCACAAGAAGAAAGTTTGGTGGTGCGTCTTGAGGGTCTTGCATTCCGCCTGTCGCAGTTATACGCGCTTCTCAATGGCCTCACGTTTCGAAGCTCTTTTGCACGGCGCCGATGCGGATGATGGCGCATGTCAGGGCAACAGTGCAGTGACAGTCAAGTCGTTACGGACGTCCCGTCGTTGAGTCGTTCATGAATCGGATCTTCAATCCAGATTCCAGGTAGTGGTGCACGGTTGTTGCTTGGTTTCCCGTGCTCACGACGAGCAGTATCCTCAACCTATCACATGCAGAGGGATCAACAGCCTCTGAATCAGATGATTGGATTACTGTAGCTATCACATACTAGAATACAAACTTCATGCAGGTTGGAGCGCGTTTGTCTCTGACATGTACCACTTGCGGTGCCGCCCTGGATCCTCGTCATTTACTTACCTGCTTTCTACATGCACCTTTACTGCGTTGTATGGACGGTTGTGTACAGTCCTTACTGGGGGATGCCAAGCCGTTCTACTATTAGCGAGGGGCTTTAGGCTTCAGTTTTGGAGAGGGCAAAGTGGGGGCTTTTCGGCCGAGCGAGGCGCTGCTGGCCCGATCACCGTATATATTGTGTAGCGGCTGACTAATCTAGCCAAACACTAAGGCGGAAATCCGAGGAGTTCTGGTCCGATTCTGATTCTTGATACCACTGATTCACGGGAAAATCTCGAAAGGTACAGCGCTGACGCATTTGCGGTACCTGTTGCCTCCATCGTAACAGCCTGGGGGTTACGACAACAATCACAGTCATCACCGCCTTTGAAACCAATTGTATGCTTCTTTCACCATCTTTTTACCATGTCAAAGTGACAGCCCTTTCGACCGATTGCTTCGCTCGTTGGAGTCGCAATTCTAGTGGGCATCCTTGTCGGACTTTGGTGGGGATGCCATTGCAGAGATCGTGGGAAATTCCCATCGGTGGCTATTTCACCCTTGTTTAGTAACAAAGTTCCCCGATCATCAACACTAACATAATACTTCCCAGCAATTGGGCCCGCATGAATCGTGATGCTAACAACAGTCCGGCGCCACGCCGGTTCTGTCCATATGCAAAGTTTTTTTCTCCAGTTCCACATCTTGTTTCCTTTGTGCGACGTGCGGCGAGAAGAGTACTTTGTTGGCACTGACTTGACCTGCGATGCTATCTCAACCTCATCGTGAAAACCTCATTGCACTACACTGACGAAATTCCGGCATTTGATCGCCGCTGATCTAGGCTTATCGTGCGTAGTTCCTTTCCATATCCTGCCGTATCCCACGGGCGCAAAAGAAATACTTATATACATTGTAACAGCCTGGGGGTTACGACAACAATCACAGCCAATTTCGGAGTGTATGCATCACCGCCTGTGAAACTAATGCTTCCTTCTTCACCATCTTTTTACCATGTCAAGGCTCTTCAGAAGTGACAGCCCCTCGATTGCTTCGCTTGTTGGAGTCGCAATTCTAGTGGGCATCCTTGTCGGATTCGGCCTGTCGACTGCAGGATATGGCGTTAAATTCCAGTTCCTCAGTCAATCGCTTCCTGCGCAAATCACGCTAAGAGAAGAAGTCATCTGGTACAACGAGACTGTCCCACATTCCCTGCAGAGTCCTCTGAGTACCGCAGAAAACGAGTTACAATACCTCGCTGACATGGTTGCAAAAACAAATGGGTTTTATGCACGCGACTATAGCCTCTGGTTGGGTTATAATAACGTGCGTGGCCCATCAAAGCCTCCCTATTCCCGCGTACTTACCATAACGATGTGATAGATGCGCTATATCGTCGAGGCTGCAATCCTGCATGGCCGGCTACTGAACCGAACAACTATCTTACCCTCCTTTGTGTACGCTCGTGCGTGCGAATTCGACCTGTATGCCCGTATCTCTCTAGCAAATAATGTCTGTTATCTTCTGAACTTTTGCTCGACAGGGCGACGTGTGCTGCATATGCTACAATGGTGAATCGCGGTGACGCCACACACTCCGACGAATGGCGCAACCTCCCCATCGAACAACAAATGGCATGGCGGGTACCAATATCCATCATGTTCAACCTTACACACCTCCGGCAGTCGCACGCCGTGATCACGACCGCAGATTACCTTCGTCTACACAATATTTCGACAGACGCCGAATCAACCGACGGCCACTGGGACGTTGACACCTACCACGTGCGGGACACGATGGGGGGCATGTTCCCCAGCCTACATGCCATGGAGAACTGGTGGTATGAACCTAATGACTTCGTCCGTGTCGACTATGTACCACAAGACATGCGTCTCCGTGGAGCGTGGAGTTCAGCAGGGGGTGATCGTTCTCGTGACCAAGTAGGATCATGGACTAATCGGACGACGGGCTCGGAGATTTACGATGCATTGACGGATGCTCTCTCGGACGACAAACCTATAATCAACTGGGATACTGTTCGAAGGATTGTGACGGATGGAGAGCGTATCACTTCGACATCGTCCGTAGAGGAAATCGGCGATGTCCTCCGAGAAAACGGTTTCGAGGTGCTCTATACTTACGACGGAGCGTGAGTGCTTTTGAGCCTTTGTCAGGAGGGACGCTGAAACAAACTTTCGATCACAGCGCTGGTGTTGACTTTGTAAAAGACGTGGTCTTGCCAATCCCCGAGGCTGCCCCAAGAGATCGTATAAGGGGACTAAACGAAGATTTCTATAACGTATCAGCGCGGGTTCTTCTAATGCGTGGAGAGCTCCATCTAGGACGCAAACCTGTGAGTATTGCTACTCTTTCGTCGCCGCCAGCAAGTCATGGATTGGTCGAACTAGGGCTTCTTGTATTTTACCTCTGCTGCAGGCCGAACACGATTCACACAGACGGTGCTGTATGATATGCCACTGATAGATGACATTCTCTCCTTGGCCGAACGGATCAGCAACCGCATAGTCGCCATGAACGAAGGGCGACTGTGGATGGCTGCGCATATGCGCAGAGGAGACTGTAGGCTGACGTTGACTTAATTTCCTTTCATCAACTCATGGCTGTCCAGTCGCAACGCTCGGATGGGCAATGGAGGCTAATTTTGGAACCCACCTTGCTCGAATCCAAAGCCATCTTGGGGACGGTCGAGACGTCCTTGTGTCGATGCACGGTGGGACTGCGACCGTGTACGACGTGCCAGACGCACATCCCGATCCTTTGCTCGTGACCCTGGATCCGCCAAAACCTGGTGACAAGTGAGTGACAGTTGTTATCCTTGTGTGAACCCGATGCCTGACCTGACCTTCTCTCAAGGTATTATATCGCCACGGACGAACGGGATCCCGACAACCTCCAATACCTACGAGACCAAGGGGCCATCTTGATCACAGACCTCCTCACACAAGAAGATTACCGAGAGTATGGATGGCCGATTTTGCTGACGGACGTGTTGGCGCTGGTGGAGCAGTCGATCATGTCCCGCGCGGCCTATTTCTATGCACATGCTCTCAGTTCTGTCGCGGGTGGCGTCATGAATTTGCGGGGTGGTTTGGGCAAGGATCCACGGACGGCATATGTAGATTGAGTATGTGGTAGTACTTACCGGAGGAGGATGGGGTTGGTTGGTTACATACTACTCGACGCTCTTTTATTTTCTCGTCGTTCGTTCTTCATCAGATACGTACTATAAGCAATTACTTGTCCTGTAATAACATCCATAGATAATGTATACATGTCTGTAATGATGTTGATCACAAACTATGAGTTGGCTTCAGAGAAAACTATTGGCACAAGTTCCCAGTATTGCAACCAATTAAGCGATCAAGCAGGCAGCTCAAAGGAACCTTTCCCCAGCCTGCTGCTTCCTTACGCGGTGATCACGACAGCGCTCAGTGTTCGCAATTAGCACACAGTGAGGGCATGCGGGCACGATGTATTCGCAGTAAACGACGGCTAGCAATACTGCTCAGATCCCAAAACGTGCACATCAATCAGAATCCAAGCACAACGTTGTCAAGGCTACAGGAAGGGAGCGCAATATCAAACGAACGAACCAACGCACGGCACCACGCACAACCAGTGCCAAGACGCAGCAGCTCAGGTAGCCTGCGACGTATAGGCGTGATACAGGACATCGACGAATTGCTTGTTGGTCTGTTGGTCACGGTCGCAACATGGTGAGCACACGCAGCGTTGGCAACAGAAGAGGAACGGGACTTACGTAGATCAAGGACAAGACTTCGGTGACAAAGTCCTTCCTCGATAGATTTCTCAAGCGACCGGCAGTGTCTTCCGAAGCGAGCGAGGACAAGAGCGCCGACTGCGCACCGTTGATGTTGATGTTTGGCGCGTCGTCATGCTTACTGGTGTGAACCGGTTTAGGGACGGCATTGATAACAGGCTCGGGCTGCGCAGGACGTTTCGCTTTCCCGTTGAGCATGCCTGTAGGCGGGCCGGGAACGGGAGAGGCCGCACGCTGGGGTGCAGGGACGTCCCAGCTCTTCTCAATCTCTTCTCGTTCCTTTCGCTGGTCCCTTTTCGAGCGCCTTGGTTTCTTTACTTTGGATACGTGTTTTTCGAACGCGTCCGGGTCGCTCAAGGCGCTCGTGTCGGCAAAGTCGAGCTCGATGACGTCGGAGTCGGTTTCAACGAGTGGAGGGCGTGGATATGGCCAAAGTTCCGAGTCGGTTTCGAATGGGACGAGTGGTCGGGGTTTGGGAGGATTCTTGGACGTATAGGACACGGAAGTGGAGTTGACGCGGGGTTGAGCGTATATCGTGGGTGTCGATTCCGAGTCTTGGGGGCCGATGGACGTTTGAAAGTGTACATCAGAGGGAGTGGTATCAGCGTTCGTAGTTTGCTGCGAAATGCGTGCAGCTGTCAGCAGATCACTGACTTGGTTGATGTTGGAACCGAAGCCGCGCAATGCTGGGCGAGGGGTGACGTCTCCGAGGATACGGGCAGCTGGCTTCCCACCTTCGTTGTCAGATGTATGTGCCATGGGTAAGGAAAGCTGTGGAATCGACGCTGTGAAAGATCCAGGCTCCGAGGCGCCATCATCACTGGCTTCATTATCACCTTCGTACCGCACGGATGAAGCACGGGATGGTGGGAGTCCCAAAAGAGTAGATATGACCTCTTGATTGAGGACTTGGGGAAGGGCAGTGGAGGTGGGCTTTGGGGAGAGGATATGGATATGGGGGTCCTGTGAGAAAGCAGTAGGAGGCAAGGGCTGAAAGGGCATGGAATGTGATGGAACGCGGTTAATAATTGACGTGGGTCGGGAAGCAGTGTGTTGAGGGGGGTTGGATGAAAGAACACTGCGAGATGCGGCACGTGGTGGCGGTGGAGTGGCAGATGCAAAGATAGTGTCTAGAAGGGCAAGGCCGCGTGTAGGTGCGGATAGAGCCGAAGACGATAGCGGAGGGACAGACATGGTACGAGGAGGACCGGAGATGCTTGCCAGTAGGCTGGCGGCTGTTGTCTCTGATCCACCAGTACCGATTGAGGGTTGTGCCTGTGATGGTGTTGCAAGTTTGGCGAAAAGTCTGTCCAATCCTGATGGACCATTAAGAGACGTAGAGGTGGACGGGGCTGGACGGTCGTCCTCTTCCCCTGACTCTGAAATACTATGTATACTGCTGGCATTTGATGCACTTGATGCAGAGCGGGCATGGTGTGCGCGTTCTAGGCGGGATTGAGCGAGAGCGGGTAGACTTGAAGAAGTGCTTACCACTGGCTCTAGATGTCGATCGGAAGCTTGGAGGAGGGGGCCGGTCAGGGCCATACCTGAACTCGTCAGGATATGGAAGGTTCTTCTTGATATATTCCTGTAAGCTACCGATATCGAGCGTGAGGAAGAGTGACAGGCAATTCCGAAGAGCACGCACCGCAACACGACATCGGTCATTGGTTCCCTTGCATCTGTTGCAAAGCACCACAAACCAACTGTTTGTGAGCGACCCTTGTCAGCATCGTTGAGTTTTTCGGGGTCGGCGATGGCGTATTCAGGAGCAAATTTGGTGGCGGGGCCGTCACGGGCGGAGAGAGGGAGCTTTGAGCGAGCTTCTGCTAATCGGCGGGCAGTAAAGTCGGGGTAGTGGCGCATCATGAGATAGCTGCCATGTACGCCGACGCTGTCTTCAGGATATAGTCGCTGGATGTAATCTTCCATTCCAACGCGATTCATAATATAGAGTCCGTATGGTGGATACGAGTCACTAGTGGGGGGTATGAGGAGGGGAGAGAGAAGGATGGTGTGTATGATACCGTTCGTAGAGAAACATGCTTCCTTCGTATCCCTGCTTCTCCCACTTGTCGCCGTTATGATGATACACACAGACATGGCTGAATTGGTCAAATATGGATACAATGGATGAATCTCTTCTGCGGATGACTTTCATGTTGGACAAGTATCTCGACGCTGGGGACATGCCCAGACTTGTTGGAGGAGGAGACGAGGATGCTTGTGCATTTTGAAACGAGGCGGACGAGTTTGAGCGAGATCGGCGAGGTGGCATTGATTCAAGAGTGTCGCCGACAAAAACAAACCCCGCTCACACACACAATCTCAACCCCTCGAAGGGGGGTGTTGCACAATACCCACGTGACGAGACGCGAGCGCGCTTATTTGGTCTTGTTTTGTGTAGCTAGTTGAAAACGGCAGGCGAGTCTGCTACTTGTCCTTCTCTTCATCACCGACACGATGATACCCGTAAGTCTTCCCATCGCTCCCTGATCACAAACTAATCTCACCATCGCCTAGACACGCCGTGTAACGCGCGCTGCGGCCTCAACCCACAACGAGAACGCTGCCTCTCGTCCAATAACCCGCTCAAAACCCCCTTCCAAAGGTCCACCCATGGCCACCTCTCAGTCCACCGCTGCTAGCCGCGCTACTGCTCCCACCGCCGCCTCAAGAGCAAAGGCCAACGAGAACGACGTGGACGCCGCGACACAGGGCAAGCGCAAGCGTGACGCGCTCGCCCAGGTACCAAAGAACGCCAACAAGCCCAAGTCCGCGCTTGCCCCAAAGGACCCAAAGGCTAAAGGCAATGATCTCCCTTCTGCCAAGGCTAAATTCGATGGCGTCGTGATCAAATCAAGAGCCCCCCCGTCCACCGGCAATCGTCAACCCTTGTCCATCGTCGCCGCAACTCGGCGCACTTCCAAGGCTACCGCACCCCAGTCCAAGGTGCGCCCACTAGCGGACATCAAAGAGGACGCCAAGCCACCTCCTGTCCACACCGATGATGCCATGGCCATCGACGCTGTCCCCTCCGTGCCCCTCACGAAAGCCAAGAGCACCTACCGTCCTTCCGCTGTAACCGCGTCCCATGTCATCAAACAAGAGGTTCAGCGAGCAGACCTTTCGAAGCGAACCGCGTCCCATCTGAACGTCAAAACCGACACTCGCGAGGCAGATGACAATCGTGTCTTAAAGAAACGGAGAACTTCGTCCGATGTGCCCGACGAGGCAAGGCTATTCGAAGAGCAAGAGGATCATGCGGCCCAGGCGGCAGCCTCACTCGATGCTGGTATCGACAGTGAGCCAGAAGCTGATCCGAACGGTGATGAATGGGACGACCTTGACGCTGAAGACGGCGATGACCCTTTGATGGTTAGCGAATACGTAAACGAGATCCTCGACTACATGAAAAATGTCGAGGTATGTCTCAGCCACATAGACTGTCCACAGCCAATTGACCCATTCCCCTGCCACAGCTCGCTACGCTCCCTAATCCCGATTACATGTCGAGCCAAAAAGAACTCGCATGGTCGATGCGCGGCATCCTCCTCGACTGGCTCGTACAGGTTCACGCCCGCTTTCGTCTCCTCCCTGAAACGTTTTTCTTGTGTGTTAATATCATTGACCGCTTCCTGTCGGCACGCGTTGTGTCGCTCGCCAAACTCCAGCTAGTTGGCATCACGTGTCTGTTCGTCGCTGCCAAGGTAGAGGAAATAGTCGCGCCTTCGGTATCCCACTTCCTTCACTGTGCTGACTCCTCGTACACCGAATCCGAAATCTTGCTTGCGGAGCGCTACGTGCTGAAGACAATCGAATGGAATATGTCGTTCCCAAATCCGATGCACTTCCTTCGTCGTATCAGCAAGGCCGATGACTATGACGTCAAAGCGCGAACCATCGGCAAGTACCTCTTGGAAGTCGGGGCGCTTGAGTGGCGGTTATTGGCCACTCCTCCGTCCTTGATGGCGGCCGCTTCGATCTGGCTAGCTCGACTGATCCTCGGTAATTACAAATGGGTGGGTACATATACCCTCGTCAATCGGACATTGTCTAATCCTTCTTACGAAGTCCGCGAACTTGGCACACTATTCCTCTTACGCCGAGAGCTCTCTACTCCCCACCGCGAACTTGATGTTGAACTACATACTGAAACCCATACGGCACGAGTCGTTTCATAGAAAGTACGCCGGAAAACGCTTTTTGAAGGTAAGCGTATCGATCGATGTTATCTCTGGTATTTAACTTATATATTACCTGCAGGTAAGCATCTGGGTACGCGAGTGGGCGCTCGAGCGGTGGGATGAGAACACGCAAGTTTCCTTGAAAGATGATCTACCAAAGCTGAAGGCTTTGTGTCGGGCAGAAAGTCAGCACCTGAACGGCGAAGTTGACGGTGTCCAGGACGAATCATAACTCCAGGCTGCGATCATTCCTCCCAACCCTTTCTCTTCCTCGCGACAATCTAGAAAATTATTCCATCGCATATCCACGGACACCCTACATTCGACGCATCCGCGTACATCCTATTATCCCATCATCATGACCCCGCATTATCTGTTTATTGTGCAACCAACAATTTCCTCGTCATCGCTCGTTATGTCCTTTGGCCTATGCCCACCTCCATGCAAGCTATCCGTTGGTGTTGTCCCTCTCGTTTTGTCGGCGACGCTCAGTTGATCGTCACACGCCCCGGCCTCGCGGCGCAACATTGCTATCGTTCGGAGTCTATTTGCTGTGTTGCTATCGATCTCTGCGTAAATCAGTTTCGTCGCCATCGATCTCTGTCAAGCGCCCGCATTGTCCCTTGCGATCGTGTCGTCGTTCGTTGTGTTGTTTTTACGCTCACTAGCGGATGCAATCCAATTCCCGCGATACCTAACTTGATTCGGCTTGACATGTTTTATGGTTTCTTCTTTCTTGCATATCCATATCTTTCCGACTCCCTTGGCGTCTTTGTTCATGGTCACGCTCAGCACGTTGCGGGGCTCATCACGGATTCTTCTATCTTGTGGTTCTTTGCGACATAGGTGTTTGACGAGGTGTATCTTTAGCAAACTGAATAATTATCCTGATGCAATGTCTCGTGTATCACATTCGTGGTCCGTTGATCTACAGTCGGGGTTGGCCAGCCGTTGTAAATTGCGCAGTGTTTGAACTGCCACTAGCGAATGCCATGATCACCCAATGCGAGCCACACTCCTTGGTGTGCATCAAGTGAAACACTTAGCCGACAAAACTCGAAGGACATCGATTACCACCGGCAACTCTTGAGATTTGACATGTTCCCGTGAATAAAGCTTGTTAGAAAATGGTATGAAGAGTAGGATCATCTACCATGGTCATAGTATGCTACTTTGGGTATTCCTTTCCTGAGGAAGAACTCCGCGGAAAAGCCCTGACGGCAGGCATCTGCGACGGGGACATTGTATATTTTCTACTCGCAGGATAGGCAAGCAGTGGGCCAAGAAACCGAGGAAAAGTAGCAGCCACGAACCACGACATCCCCGTGGCTTTGTACGTCGTTGATACGGTCATGCGGCTTTCTTCTGCATTTTCTGAACCTCTAGCATCCTCTGCAAGTCCCTCTCTACCTTCATCTTTCTCGCTCTTTGTCTCCGCTTGCTCAGGTGACTCCAATCCTCGCCTACACCAACCGCCGCTGGAGTGAGCTCCGTTGCACCGGAAATCGGAGAGGCTACGGCTATTGGCTTGGTTGGGCTTGTCGAGGGAGGTTGTTTAGGTCTCCACAGCCACGCTGTGAACGCGCCTTTTGTCCTGACCTTCTCGACACGATTCTGCGCAGCCAAATCACGGAGGACGACCGTCTTCAGATACCTGTCCCACGTTGCAAGTTGTGTTTTTTTTTCTCCGGAAATGTCAGTGAGGGGAAAAGATATACCTCATGGATCGTATTTCTTCGCCGGTGTGCGGTGCTGGTGTACTCGCGCGAGCGGGTTTAACGGCAAGCTTGTAGATATCCTTGGTCGCCAATGACGTTTTGGAGGAGTTGATGATGTTGAGCACTATTTCCCGTGCTCTGGGAGTGCAGTGTCGAGGCCATTGGTAAAGCGAGGAGACGGAGAAAGTGTTCATTAGGTCCAATTAGGTCGATGGGGAGAACGGCTTGCGGCAAAGTTGTCATTTCCAAACTTAGAAATACAACCACGTGAGCTGCGAGTAATCCCTTTTGACCGCACACTTTTACTGATCTGCACGGCTGAGACGCGCTCTATGTCGCGTCGCAACTCTTCCGTCCAAACCCAAGACATCTGCATCAGGTATCTCGGTGTGGACGGAAAGACAACCAGTCTCCTGATCATCGATCTAGGCGGATATCCGGGATACGGACAAAAGGTTGCAAAGTTTGTGTTCCAGATTGAAGAGGCAAGTGACGCATCATTTCCTCCACGCGTGCTTTTTGACGGAGGGGTCAGTCCCAATAAGTCCATGGATTCGCGCCTGTACAAGTCGTCCACGCTGTTGGGTGTTCTGAAATAAATGCAAGAGTAACCAGACTACTCGCAGCTTGGCTGAAGCAGCCCATTTCCTCCGCAGGCAAATGGCAAGATCTGGCGGAAACCTTTGTGGGCGGTATGTCGACAAGACGTACTCTACAGGTAATCAACAATATGGCTCGGGCAGTGAATATAGCTCGCTTCACACGCGCAGCCTTATCACTTTGAGCTCGCCAGGATAACTCCCTCACATTAATGCCTGATCTTCACCTGCTCAGTAACTGGTCCAAGAAAGGCGTTACTACCCTCTAGGTGTCGTTTTTGTATATCAGGTACTGATGGTGACATGCGTGATAGCGTGCTCGTTATTTTACTGCACAATGATCACAAACGGACACTAGATCTCATTGAAACCCTGTCGCAGTTGGATGCATAGACTCTTGGCTTGATAGACCGTCTCGGATAGCCTCTGGAAACACTCCGATATGTGACAAAGGCTTGTCGATAATGGCTACCAAACTCATGGAGGAGGCTCGATAGGGAGTTTAGTGCCACCTGGATAATTAACTAGGATGCAAAAGGCATTGCGAAACGCAAGAATACATCGAACTTAGGATGGTTGAATCTAGAGTATATTGTACGACCTGGAAGCTCAGGAAGAGTATGGTGTTGAAAAATGCATGATATCATTGTCTAGAGGTTCAAGACAAGCTCTAGTGACGTCGAAGACATTAAATTCTTCTATTTCTCTATATCTAGGTATACCAGGCGGTTAATACCCTCAAGTCAGTGAGGAACGAAGACTTGGAGAAGGACCACCTTCTGTACAGCTGGACACATGCTCGATCTGGAGAGTGTAGACTCGAACTAGCTTCCCCTTCCAAAGTCGCTGGTCAAGTCTATTTGTATTACTATCGCCAGAACATGACATGTATTATCCCAGAATACATCCGCCCAAAGACTACAATTGCATTGCATCCTCCTTCTCGTACCCAGGATTCTTTTGTAGGATGACGAATCCTTCAAGGACATGTGCATATGGGATATACTCTTCCGTCGCCAGTTCCGCTCTCTCCGTCGTGCCCAAGCGCACTGGCGTCTGGTGCGTCTGGAAACCAGAGATCGTGCGCGGTTTCCCAGCTTGTCCAACCACGTCAACGGCCTCGACGATGCACATGAGTCCCATGCCAATGCGATTCGACAACAAAAGTCAGCTTACCTGGCCCACGCGGACTGTCACAGGAAGGTTTTCAAGGTCTTCATTGAGAGTGATCAAGAACCGAGGGTACATGGCGGAGACGAGGTAGTACAACATCCAATGGGACTTGTCCAGTACAACTATCGCACATTCAAACTTGAGTTTGGTATCGTCGGGCATGCAGCACGTATCACTCACAAGCTTTGGCATCCGTGAAGGCCGTGAGCGTCGCGAGTAAACCAGCGACAGCCGGCCGACTCATGATGTTACGGTCCGAGAAGAAGGGATTAAGCCTTATCGTGCCCTTGCCCATGTGTACCAAACCTTGTGCAATGCGCACGGTGAACAAGCAGTCGGGTTCCTTGTAATAGTAACCAGCAAGTTGACGGAGCATTTGACCAAGACGAGCATTGTTGGTTCCTGCGCCGACCAGACCCATTGCGAAGATGGCGTTAAGCGCAACTTGGAGGTCGTTATCATGGCTGTATTTGGAGAGCGTGTCGAGCACGGGTAGTTGAGGATTTGAAGCGCTAATCAAACCGAGTGCGAGGGGAACAGATTTGCGGACGATGGGATCGCCGTAGTGCATCTGTCGTCGTCGCTTGTTAGCAGATTGCACACAGTAAATTGTTCAAGCTTACCAGGTGGTTGAACTGTCGCATTGACATTTCCGAACCAATCTCCTCACCCATTGCAATGATAGAGATACCAAGGACCGCGAATGATAAGAAGTTATCATCTGGTTTTTGCTCAGACTCCTTCTTTTCTTCCCCTTTCTCTTCTTTCTTCTCTTCTTCTCTCTCCTTCACGACTTCCAAGTGTTCGCCGCATAGATGGAGAAGTTTCTGTATTCGTAGAACATTTCCCGTGGCTGCAAAGGAGCAAACTTCCACAAGAATTTGGGCTTGTCTTGAAACCGGGTGCTCAATAGCTTTGAGGGTTTCAAGCGTTGCATCCGACGCATCCTGAAGTCCTAGACATCTGGGGTTACTATGGGACTCACTAAAGGCGATAACAAACATATTCACCAACGTAAAGAAGGGCAAGCCCCAGAGCCAAGAACCGTCCCCACTTGTCTCCAAGTGATTTTTCGTCTCTTTCCATCAGTGTTTGGAGGATGGTGCTGGTAATTTCACCATTGCCGCTTCCAACGAAGACGAAACCGAGGGAAAGAGCGCTTAGCGCGGCAATCTCGGTTGAAGTAGAGTCATCCGCCACCGCAGGAAGGAGAAGGGTAAGTAGGTCTTCACGGTGCGAACCTGCGTACGCCAAGCCAAGGCCAACGATTGAGGCAGTTTTCAACGGCAGCGACGGATTTGTTGTATACTCTCCGAGAAGGGCTATCGCGGCGTCGGCTTCCGTACGGACACCCGAGTTCAAGATACCTGTAGCGAGAAGGGCACCAGCTTTGATGTACTCCTCCGATGAGTACGTGTATTTGTCGACGTGACTGAGACCAATATCGGTGTCCCAGAGCAAGCTGAGCCCTAAACTGGCCGCAGCACTCATCATACCTGCGACGTATCAGCAAGCACCATGACACAGAGATACGCAACTGACCGTGATCCTTGTTCTTGTACACCCAGCTATTGCCCTCTTCTGCCTCAACCATGAGCTTGTCGTTTCCAAACCCAGCGTTGACGAATGCGTTGACGAATGTTCCCGCCAAGTTACCCCGTGCGGAGTCGACGTTTGCAGACAAGCCTCCCCCTATCGACAAGACTGATGTGGTTTTGCCAATTTACCCTCAAGGGGATGTACTTACGCGTATTCTCTAAATGGCTTTTGTATACCTCTTCCAAGCTCCTGGGTTCCGCGACACCAACTTCCTTGCCAAATTCTTTGAAGGATCTGCTCAGGTGAGTGTTGCTGAGGCACTCCACAATGTCCTCAGGAAGTTCTGTTTCTGCATCGGCATCTTCAGACGCTGGGGGCTGTAGCCACTCTAATGGTATTTGAGCACGAGCGAGGAGCAGGGCAAGCTGACGCCTCATAATCCTGTGTTTAGGCTCAGAAAACGGCGAAAATAAGGGTAAAAGAATGGTGACTGACGGGTTCCCGGATGCGTTGAAGTCTTGACGAATCAATTCCGCATCATTTAGTCGGACTGCTATGCTAAGAGCTTCAGGGAACTTGGAAAACTGAAGATAAATGCAGTGGATAGTCCGTAGGAAAGCGACATCATCGGGAGGTGGTAGCAGAGTGACACATCTAAAGAGGTCATGAGATATCACGAGAGCCCAGTGCGTACCGTTACTGACCGATCCATGTACGTGCAAACGCGTCCAAACGTGTTGATATCAACCAATCCTGCTATTCGATCTACTATTTCGAGTTCCACAAAGAGATCCACAGCGTCAGGCTCGGCGTTATGACTGAGGAAGAATTTTGCGCATTCCAAAGCGAGTGCGCGTAAATCATCAGTTGTCCCAGGGACCTTGATAGGCTCAGGTTTTGCAACTTCATCGGCGCCTACGGTAGGAGGGGACGAAACCGCTTCTTCGCCTTCTTGTCGGATAGTGTATTCTTCCCCGAGCTCTGCTGCTAGATGGCGAACGTACTCGTGTCCCCACGAGCCTGGCTCCGGTAACGTGGATGATGGTGGGAGGAGAGAGACCGAAAGCAACCGGTACCGGAGAGTCCCTCGTGGCTGGGTATCTGAGTATGTCATGGCAAGGACAGACATGATGTCCGCGAAGAGGCCCTGCAAAACGATGAGACACGTAGTGTTAATCTTGTGACCATACTCGCCTTGTCTTCTGACGGAGACCACGTGTCGAAAAGCTTCTGGAGCTCGGGGTAATGGGGGTGAAGGAACTTGAGAGGTTTAGGAACCGATGTCATAGAAGACGTGGATGTCCTTATGAGTACACGTAGAGTCTCGAGAGCAGGTCCATAGAGCTCCGTGTTGGGTTCCTGATCAAGACATATGTGCAAGTGACACAGACTACGGATGATGACGACGTACCTTCAACCTTTCAACCAACATCTCAAGCTCAGACTTGAGTTGAACATCCTCTTCTGACTACAGTACACATGATCAGTACTTGGCACGTTGATCGCGCTCCTCTGACGCACCAATTCCTCCTCCTCTTCTTTCTTGTCACCAGTGGCTTTAGACGTGCCGGCTTTCTTCTCTACGGCCTTCTTCTCTTCTTCCTCCTCTTTCTTCTTTGGGTCTTGTGAAGGGACCTTTATTTCAGCAGTGGGACGCTGCGCCATGTTGGGATACGGACGTCACGAAAGGTCTAAGTATCGGATGAGGACGCGCGTCCCATATGTTGACCAAAAGCGGTTGTTTGGCAAAGCCTTCCGTTCCAAACAACCGCCGTTCAAAAACCTTTCGTGGCCATTTGATTGGATAGCTTGAAAATTCGCGACCCAACAAACCAAGATGGCTGTATGTTTGCTTTGTATTATCGTGTACACACCTTCATCCGAGTTTCTTTACAGAGAAAAACCAGACGCGGAAAAAGAGGCACTGAACGCAAGGCTGCCCGGCAGGCTGAATATCAAGAGCGATATATGCTCGAACGAGAAGACATGCACAACGAACGATTCACGGCATACTACAAGGCGCAGAACATAATATCGGAGGATGACTGGGACGCCTTCATGGACTCGTTGCGTCGGCCGCTTCCAACAACGTTCCGGATTGCCGGCAGTAGACAGTACGGCGTATCGTTCACAGAGGAACGTCCTGTGCTGATTGTTATACAAGAATAGCCCAAACCCTTGGAAATACGATCAAGGACACCTACATCCCCTTATTGCACAACGTGACCTTCTAATGCGAGG
>JBBPJQ010000563.1:0-20988 GCA_038088795.1 Boletus rex-veris
GTCTGCCAAGGGCACATTTGGGACGGGTGTGGTTCCGGGATGGTCCTGCGAAAAGAAAGGTGAGTTGGGAAAGAGATGGGAAAGAGAGGAAACGGAGTACGTTGAGCCAAGCGTCGAGCTTTGAGCGGAACTCTGCGCGTCGTTTGTCTGCATCGGCGGTCCACCTTGCGACTGCGGCCATGCCACCGGTCATGCCCTTGTCGATGTCCATTTCGACCTCGATGCCGATGCCGTATGCAGGGACGCGTTTTCCGGCAGTCTTCGAGTAATGAGAGGTGGGACTGATGACGAAGCCCATTGACCCACGTGTCCAATCCTTTGGGGGAGGAGGGACGAGGAAGGGATTGGGATCGTCCTGGGCGGGTGTGACTATTGGGAGGGAGGAGGGGTCCCATTCCCAGATCCAGCAGAGACGTTTGAGATCATGCTCGTGAAACTTTGTAGTGAATCCCGAGTAGGTGGCGATGGAGAGGTGGTTGAGGACGTTGCGGATGATGCCGGTCTGTTCTGAGGGCGAGACGGCACAGGTGGCGAGAGCGTGAGAGAGGGCGTGTTGGAGAGCGGCGTGGATGGTCTCGAGACGGGCAAGATGGGATGGCAAAGAACGTGAGTGTTTGTGTTTGGATGGGGGAGGAGTGGGTGGTCTGTGCGCGACTCTGCGTCTCTTTGGTGTCGCTTCATCGTCTGAGCTCGAGCAGACGCGTTTCTTTCTCGGAGAGACGCCGAGCGATGCGTAGAGGGACATGACAAGGAGGAACAAAAAAAGTCGCGTGCATGTGATCGAGACGCGCACACGTGATATATTCCCACGGGTGTATATGACCTTGTGTCCTTGCAAAGCTGCAACATGCAACGAGCCTTTCATCATGGAGGGTCATCCTGTGTGAGTACTACTTTCCCCCGTCTCTTGCTCACCTTGCTCACCCCTTTCTATAGTCGCACTTCTCTCTTTCAATTATCTTGTACGTCTCCCTTTCACCACCACACCCCGCATACCAACAACCACCCAATCTAGCCGAAGTGGATGCCTTGCTTGGAAAAGAGCACGAAAACGTAGTCCGCATCGACGAACTATCCACAAATCTAGAAGCTTTCCGTACCGCCTACACCACATCTCAGGCAGAGATAAAGCGCAAGGCTGACGAAATAGCCGCCCTTCTTGCCGAACTCAATGCGTTAAAGGTCTGTCCTCTCTCCTTTCCATCTCCTCCCTCTTATCGCTCTCCTAGGGTCACCAAAAACGTATCATCTGTCTCTTGGACGGAGATGGAACCATATTCTCCCAAGACCTTATCTCCCAAGGCCAAGAGGGTGGCCTCGAGGCTGCCAGGTTGCTCACAGAAAGCGTGCGCAACTTCCTTGTCGCCGATATCGGTCACGAGAAATTCCATCTATGGGTCTACCTATTTTACAACAAGCGCGGCCTACTCGAAACGTTTGCAAGAGTCGGCTTCTCCTCCGCCAGACTCAAGTTTGATGACTTTATCATTGGCTTCAATCAAGCTGCCGAGCGCTTCCTCATGGTGGACGTCGGCGGTAGCAAGGAGGCTGCAGATGCTAAAATTAAAGGTTACTTGCATCCTTCCTTTTCACCCCTTGCCTCACCCAAAGCACGCTTCCCCGCAGTTTATCTCGAAGATAATATTCGCCTTCCCCAGACCCATAAAATTATATTCGGAGGTATCTCTCTTCTCTTTTTCCATCAGCTTCTCCCATCTCTTCCTAGGATCCCACGACAATGGTTACGTCAACGCACTTCGTTCAGTCATCACTGAAGGTTTCCGCGACAAACTCATTCTAATGCCTGGTTACGCCGAAGTCGCTCTCGATATCAAAGCGCTTGCGCTTCCAGAACTTCGCGTTCCAGATTTATTCATCACTACTAAACTCGTTCCCCTTTCTTACACTGCCATTGCTTCCGGTCCTCCCCCTGGACTACCTATTCCCCCCAGGGTTGCAGCGCAGAACGGCCATACATCTAATTCATTCACAACTTCAGTAACGACGCCTCACGCTCCCGCAGATATTCTTAGCACCAGTCCCAGACGCAACTCAATTCAAAGTTATAAATCAGCCCTACAAGCCGGTCGCCCTGATCCCGTCGCATATGAAACTAGCGATAGTAGCGTGTCCACAGATGCAAATGATGCTCATCCGGCGCAACTTATTCACTTCACTCCCAGAATATCGTCGCCAGGGAGACAGCGCCGCATCAACCCCAAATTAGTTGAGTCCGTGGCTTTGTGCCTATACCGATTGACTTGAACCCTTTGCCTTACCCTATCAGCTCTTGTCGAAGCGTTCGTTGATCCCCACCGGTCGATTACGCTACACTCACTCGTGGCTACAGATAACCCCGCACCTTGCACCTTGTTTTACCTTGCACAGTGCCGACACGGAACAGACTGCAAGTATGGTCATGACTATATACTGGAGGAAGAACACTATTGTGAATTGAGCGAGAATGCTAAAAAGACACCATGCAAGATCACCAACGAGGGTCTGCCAACTCGCAAAGTTTTTTCCATTCCCTTGCCTTACATCGGTCTCGATAGGTGGCATCTGTGCATTTGGCGATGACTGTGTGTACGGACATGCATGCCCCCAAGGACCGACATGTTACTTTTTCAAACTGGGCAGATGCAAGTTTCAAGCTGGTCCGTGTTCAATTATGTCATGGTGCACTGCCCTTAGACTTTGAGTATAGCTGGTATGCACCGCAGCGCTTGAATTTACAGCGCTCGTTCATCATGATCGAGGACACGGCATTGTCGAGATATGAGGGGGGTTGTGTGTCGTCGGGATCTATGCCCGCGTGCCAAGCGATTTGTACATATATGAGTTTCACCAAATTTTCTTTTGTTTCTTCCCAGGACTGAGCGCGGCGAACTTTAATGAACACGTCAACGGTGATGGAATTTTCCATTGACGTACTCGACCCTCGACTCTGATTCGCAGCGGAGGCGAACCGAGTACAGGTTCGCGTGACTCGGTCATCTGTTACTGAAACCGTCTCATCTTCGTTAGCTCGAGATCAAGATGTCCTGCCTTATCGGCTGCCTAGAACCCCGGAATCTAGCCTGATTAACTACTCATATAGACGCTGGTCATCGACCCGCCTTCCATTCTTTAAAAAGGGTCGCCCTCCTTTTGCCCGCTATTTTCTCTTCACCCTGCTTGCCTTTTTATTATGGCAACGCCCCAGATTTCTGAGGTCAGCCAACAGGCTTGGTAAGTGTACTAGGTCCTAAGTATAGTGCTATAGGCCTTGATCCAACGCTTTCGTTTCCTCCTCGCAAGGGACGAGACGATCACGAGACTGTTGAGTATGTCCCACATGTCATCCCCCGCTTTGGCTACTCTGACCCATCACCAACAGCCCTCTCCTCGGCGACAATTAAGCGAAATCTCGATCTAGAGAACCGTCTAGCAGAGCTAGAGGTTGAGCTGGCAGTCTGGAAGCAAGCTCACGCTACAGCGCTCGAGGGGGCAGAGCGGGAGGCAAAATCCCTTAAAACAAGGCTTGCGGCTCTCAACAGTCAGGTTGCATCCGTGGAGTCCTTGATGGTCCGTTTTATTTCCGGCTCTGTTACTAGTCTCATCGTCAACCCCAAACAGAGCCAGAGCTTGTTAATTCTCTGTGTCGTCGATGGGGATGCTTGTGTATTTACCGAGGCCCTCCTCAGACAAGGTCATGAAGGTGGTCGCCAGGCTGCTCAGCAGCTCACCAAGGCAGTCGCCGACTATTTAACCAGCGAAGACATCCATGTTCTGGGGCAGCTGTCCTTTTGGGTTACCGTTTATTATAACAGGATAGGACTCACCAGCGCTCTCGAGCGACATCAACTATGTACCCCTGAACAGTTGGAAGCCTTTACAATGGGCTTCAGCCAAGCGTCCCCAAGATTTTCGCTGGTGGATGTTGGGTATGGCAAAGATGCCACGTTTACAAAGATAACAGGTCTGTCGCTTGTGTTCAAGTTTCGCGTCCGTTGTGTTTAATTTGGGTGATCAAAGAATACCTGCAAACCTACATTCGTTTTCCGCAGACACAGCGAATCTTCCTTGCTGGTGCGACGCTCTGTCACAACAGGCAACTTGCAGATATTGACCCAGATTCAGGTGGTTCCGATAGTGCATACGCGTCGACTATTGCCACACTCCAAAATGATGGCTTGATGGGCAAACTAGCATTCCTTGAAGCGGGGGGTGCTGGTGCGAAGCACTCTCCTCGATTCCGCTTGCCTACCCTATATGTCGACAATGTATTCATGACGCATCAAGCCACGCCGCCTCCCAGTGCCACTTACCTCCCTCCTTTGAATATCACTGGCCTGAGTTCCTCACATGTAACCGGTGGTTTGCCAACACCACTCTCCCCTCCCAGTGTACCAACCCCCTCTACTGGCAAGCTGATTGACCCTAACTTGGTAAGTAATTACTCGAGTTCGTCGTGCTAATGTGCATTGACTTGTGCCAACAGCCGCTTCACAAACGTCCGTCGATGGTCTCTTTCTCGAGGTGTACTGGACTAACACGCCCCTGAGCAGATTCACCACCGCCTTGTAATGAATTCTACCTCATGTCCTGCACTAAAGGCGTAAGTACACAATGTTACTAGACGTCAGTCTGATGCTGAAGCGCATGTGCAGGGGACCTGTAAATACTCTCATGACTACGTGCTGACCCCGGATCAATTGGCGACGTTAGCTTCCAATGCTAAAAAAGCTCCCTGTAACTTTCTAAAAAATGGTGCATAATCCAATGGACGAACTGCGGTGTGCTTCCTTACATGTCTTATCAGGTCTCCAATGTCCTTATGGTGGCCGCTGTTGCTGGGGTCACACCTGCCCGAATGGTTCTAAATGCTTCCACCTGAGCAAAGGCAAATGCTGGTTTAAAGGCGGTACGTGTGTCCACTGAAATCAGGTTGTGTGTATACTCAGCAATGGGATCCCGGCTAGAGGGCATGCATGACGTCGCCTCACCGCAACTGATGAACCTTTGATACCCTTGAGTGGTTTGCGAGCGCACGCGCCTTCACGGTATGCGTGTACTTTGATGACTGAACACTCGTTTGTGCTTTTAAAGCGTCCACTCTTTTTTTTTTTCCAGATGTCGTGCAGATCTATATGTGTACCTTCGCGGTTATACCACCTTCGCTCGTTTTCTTGTCTTGACTATGTAGTAGGACTGGGCTGGATATCTTGTTTTGCAATAGCAATTTAGTTCGTACCTGACTCGTACTAGTTGGCGGGTTGTGTGTGGTGATTAACAGCCGTGTGAAATCAATGATAACGACTCGCAACGCAGATTCAACGCCATCAATACCTCTTGCTCTCTCCCAGCATGGCTTCAGTCAGTCTTCGTCTTTCTCTCGATTCCCTTTGATTGACACAATACCCCTCTAGCACGATGACCAGGACGATCTCAAGCCTTCCCTCACCCCAGGTAGGTCACGCGCGCTAAACACGCCCGATAGTCCCGTCTGACCCCGATTTCCAGGCTACAGGCCGACTGCTGCAAGGACCACCGAAGAGTACGCCACAATGGATGCCGAGGACGAGAGTCTCGCACGCTGGAAAGCCAGTTTAGGCATTGTTCCCGGTGTGAACGCCGGAGACAGCAGCCTCCCCAAGGTAAGTACATCGTCCTTCGTGTGGCACTCGTGTCCAACGCGTGTTTCCATCAGGTCACTGTCCTTACCCTGGAACTCGTTTCCCCCACTCTCCCTCCAGGCAAGAAGCTCGCTTTCGACATATTAGATACGGCAAGGCTTGCGGATACCAAGAAGAATCCCATCATCATCAAAGAAGGTGTCGAGTACAAGTGTGTATCGTCCTCTTCGCCATCGCCATTCATCTCACGTTTCATCAGTGTACGCATTACATTCAAAGTGAACCACTCGATTATTTCGGTATATTACTCGTTCCCTTGGACCTCGCAGTGTATGTGCTCACGGGGTCTATAGGGCGTCCGTTATATCCAAATCGTGAAGAGGGCGGGTGTCAAAGGTGAGAATTTATTTTTGGCTCGGAATGGTTCATTGGCTGACCTGCGTCTAGTGGACAAATTAGAGCAGATGCTTGGTTCATATGGCCCACATCCCCAAGGAGAGGCATACGCCAAGAACTTTGACCCCGAAGAGTCACCATCAGGTGTTCTCGCTCGCTCTGGTTCATACAATGTCAGGAGTCGTGTTGTAGACGATGATGGCGAAGTCTACGCTGGTATGTCCCCTGGATTTTGCAGGCACGCCCGAGTTTTGACGTGCAGCATGGACAGATTGGGATTGGTCTTTTAAGCTCGCGAAAGAGTGGTAAAAAACGGACGTCGGCCCTCATTTTCCTAGTTCCTGCATCGTCCTCGAGCATCCTTGGCATACTATTAACTTTGGATTATGTTGCATGTACTGCGTACTCCCCCCATCATCCTGTACGGTTAAAAGGAGTTGTGTCTGGCTGTTACCCACTCCTAGTTTTATTTGACCCTGACGTGCATTCATGATTCGTGGGAGGCCAAGCTAGCTTGTGTGTGTACTTCTTAACCGCGCCATGTTGGCAAGCGGTCTCGCCCAGAAATCCTTGCGAACTCGTTCGCTAACGTGGACCACACGAAACTTGGTACTTTGTTGTCGCCTGGCAGCGAGACAAAGCACTCCAATCGCACCGCGACCTCTCGTTCGCTGTACTTCCACCACTTCCCCTCTGACAACATGGGTCGACCGCTTTCCATCCAGCATACGGCCGTACATCTATCTAACCAGGGTTGACAAGCCCATCGGGACCCTCTTGCTCTTCTATCCGTGTGGTACGTCTTTCTGCGTGCGCACCGTCTCTGCCGTCTTTTTCATCCGCTGAAGGCCCATTGCAGCGTGGTCCATCACCATGGCGTCCTATGCGCACGAAGCCCCGCTCACGACCTCGCTCACGTATCTCGGTCTGTTCGGTCTGGGCGCCCTCGTGATGCGCGGTGCAGGGTGCACCATCAACGACATGTGGGACAAGCACCTCGACAAGGCAGTCGGTCAGTGTTCGTCCTCGTCGATGTGCACTCACCAACGCTCCCTGCTCTTTTTTTTCGTTTCTCAGAGCGAACGCGTACGCGGCCGCTCGCACGCGGCGATATCACGCACCGCCAGGCACTTGGGTTCCTCGCGGGCCAGTTGACGGTTGGCCTGGGCATCTTGCTCCAGCTCAACACGTACAGGTACGTCGGTCTCGATGACGCGTCCCTCTGTGCTCCTCATGCCTGTTTCTATTTCTGTTGCCCTTGTCCAGCATCCTCCTCGGTGCCTCCTCCCTCTCCCTCGTTACTCTATACCCACTCATGAAACGCATCACGTACTGGCCCCAGGCCGTCCTCGGTACGTTCACGACCACGCGCGACGCGTCGGGCTGACCCGCGTACACATACACATATGATGAACAGGCCTGGCGTTCAACTGGGGTGCACTACTAGGCTGGTCCGCTGTCGCAGGCGCCGTCGACTGGCACATCTGTTTACCCCTGTACGCAGGAGGGGTATGTTGGACGCTCGTCTATGATACTATCTATGCCCACCAGGCACGTCGTCGCTCGTGACGTCCCGAGTCGATCATCGTCTCACGGTGTTTCTTTCTTTAGGACAAGATCGATGACGTCAAAGTCGGGATTCATTCGACGGCATTGTTGTTTGGGGAATATACCCGACCTATTTTGAGCGCACTTTCAGCGTCGACCATGTCCCTCATCACGTATGCAGGCGTTTTGAACGTGCAAGGTGCACCGTTTTATTTTGGGGTGTGTCTTGGTGCGGCACAGCTTGTTCGTGTTCTTTGGCGCACCGATTTTGATAGCCGAGCAAGTTGCTGGCGAGGCTTTGTTGGCTGTGGGTGGTCTGGATTCTGGGTGTGGGTGGGGGCTTTTGTTGATCACGCAAGCATGGCAACGGGCATTGTATGGTGAACAATGGTGATGCTGGAGAATCAAGCTTAAGGAATAACATTGTGCAAAAGAGGATACAGCATGATAACATTACAAATATATGCTACGCCAAGTGACCCAAACCAGTGACCAATCAACTAGAATTCAAGCCATTGTTTTCCGAGCTTTGAGCCATCCGTTGAATGTCACCACACAAAGTATCCAGCAGAACGCAAAGCACGTAATCGCGACTGCGACATTCAGGAACATCATCATGTCTATGGAAAAAACACCGATCAGTATGTTGATATTGCAGGGAGAATCGGAAGACAAGCTGACCGTCACGCCCCTTCCGCATGGCTGCAAGGGTAAGTTCTTCTGTGCTGAACATGAACATCAGACCACCGCATGCCAGGAAGAAACTTCCCAGGGCTTCTGTCGGCGGCCGAGAAGGGAGTACAGACTCGGGTGGACCTAGCCAAAGGAAGAAATACGTCAAGCATCGGAGTACCGAAAATCCGAGCAGAAGCCGACCCCATAATTCGTGGACCTGGACCTGTCGGCTTATCAGATAATGGTGAAACAGGGGTGACAACGACGGGGCTAACCTGGAAGACATAAGCCTGCGCATGAGCACTCATGGCAGCGCCTGTGACACCAATAACAAGGGCCGGGAAAGGATTAAAACTGGCTCTGTAGTTGGGTGGCTCGGTAATACTAGTAGTCCGTGCTACTCCTAGGGAAGCCGTTGCGGAAGCTGCCAGCCAACGTCGTACGCGCCTAGATTCCATTCCCATTCCCACGAGACCAGCAAACCAAAACATAACCTTGAGACGGTGGACGTTCGGTAAGGTAGACAGCGAAACGATTCTACGTACCGCAATACTTATATGCTGTACCTGCTTCGTTGTATAAGGATCTCCTGGTTTGGCACCAAACCTCTCCATCCAAGTATTTGAGATTCCATACAGGAAAATGATGGTGGATTCCACAAATTCTGCGGAGATGGTGTTTCCGATTGGCGAAATATTCCATGCCCAACCCATCTCCGAGTGTGAGCCCAAGAAGCGAGCAAATGTGAATAACCCATAACACCAGAATATGCCACCCTCTGTAACAGGGATAGTCAGAGAGGTGTCGTAAAATCATTGTCTCTTTCTTACTGATGAGATGGGCGAGGCACCCGTTGATGTAGCTGTCGCGACAGCCGCCCGTATATATGATAATACCAGACAGGACCATTCCAAATGCAGCGAATACAAGGGACCTCTCGAGGGTGGAGTATGCGACCTGTGAGATGCGGCGGAGTAGAGGTTGTTTAGGAGGAGGGATGGGCGTGACCATAATGTCGTGAAGGGTGTCATCAGAATGCCTTGAAGATTGTGGTGAGTCAACGTCAAAAACAACACGTTCTGACAGGGAAGAAACGGGACGGGAGGACGTTGGTTTGATGTCAGCGTATTCTTCAGGGTCTTCCGAAACGATGCCGGAGTACTCCGACGAAGAGGGATACGTGTGTTGATGGCCTAATACGACTGAACGCCAAAACTGTTTCAAGGGAGGTTTGGAGGATGCCATGCAGAAAGCATAGAGACGAGCGAAAAACGCGGCAATATCGACTGCCGATAAAGCCAGGCTCAGGAGCAAAACCAGGTAACCATGGGTAGAATGGGTTGAGCCTTCATACCTGAAGGAAGGGGTTGAGAAGGGTTGAGAATTACGGCAGTACATCGCTTACATATCAGGTGTAAGCTTTCGATAAAGGCTGCTGGTGGCACAGCCGAACGCCATCAGGCTGTAGAAAGAGACGACTGCCACGCCATGGAAAGAATGCTTAACGGAGCGCAGAGCAATCCCTGGGTGTCACACTGAGGGAGATGAACTAATAGGGGAGGGGAAGAAGCGTACCTGCGGGCAGTGCGACGAAAAAGGCGAGGGACATGAAGAGAGCATGGAGTGCGATTAGGGCAGGGTAGCGTGCAATGTTGGGATCGCGATCATCTATATCTATGGACCAATAAGATGGAGGGGTGGGGAGGTGCCACTGGAGGATCTCAGTTTCGTTTATTGATTGACCAAAGTGCATGTGCATGTGTGCGTCATCGCGGACAGGGGAGGCATGTGCGAAAATGGGCGTAAGGAGGAGAAGACACGAGAGGGGACGCATGGTTGCAAGAGATGAAGAGGAGTTCAATAATGACTATGACATCAGCATCATTTACTCTTCGGCCAATGCCGAGCGCCTTTTATAGCAGGTAGTGATGAAACGGACTCTAATTTGCGATCACTCTCATGATCAAACGTCTCCTGTGGGGCGACGTCCCTGCTTCAAAACAAGAGCAGAAGCTCGTCCTCAAGATAGACTGCTTTATCCTATCATATTGCTGTCTCATGGTACGAGCAGTCTCCACATCTTCATACTTCACAGACGAATCCACCGCACTGGCAGTACTTTACAAACTGTATGTCCTCTTTCCTGATCCCACTCTCACTCTCATCTCTATCTCTCCCGTTCAGATCTTGACAGATCAAACATTAACAATGCGTACATATCTGGAATGAAGCAAGAGCTCAACCTGCAAGGAAATGACTTCAATGTTGGCACCCTTCTGTTTACATTCCCATGACCTTGTCACATCTCATTCCAGCTAATCAATACCATGTTTACTTGCGGATATATCATCGGAATGATACCAAGTACCTCATTCTCATTCCTTTCCTCGCTCCCCTTCACATCCGCCTCTCGTTTAGACAACTTGATGCTGCAACTCGTCCCTCCCAGGATCTGGTTTCCACTCATGCAAATAGTCTGGGGCGTTCTCACTTTCTGGTACGCCTCATTCCTTCGACCTCCCTCGACCTCCAACATCTGTACTTCAGTTCTAGCGTGGTACAAAATGTTCAACAGGTTCGCCTTCTTCCACATAAAGGTCCCTATTCTCACTATTTCAATAGCTCTATGCAATCAGATTTTTACAAGGTATATCAGAAGCCTCTACCTTTGTTGGTACACATTATATCCTCGGGGCGTACGTCGCCTTCCCTTTGATTAGGTCGTTGCAGTTACCTTGTTCAACAGCTGGTACAAATCAGGAGAGCTAGGCAAGCGTTCGGGAATATTCACTAGCTCTGGCTTGGCCGGGACACTGTAAGGTCTCGGTCGACACACAAACCAAGGCTAACTTCAGCTAGCTTCTCTGGCGTTCTCCAAGCCGCCGTCTACCAGTAAGTGTACCCTACCCATAAATGACGATCATGCACAATTCTTGCAGACATCTTGGTGGTGTTGCTGGTAGGAGCGGTTGGAGATGGCTGTGCGGACTATCTCTTCCTCTGCGCTGTGCACTATTAACAGTCTGGTAGATTCGTCGTCGACGGTGTGATCACCCTACCCATAGCTATCTACGGCTTTCTTGTATTTCCAGACGTTCCCGCGACAACAAAGGCGTTCTATCTTACCAAAGAGGTTCCTCATTCACGCTGATGTAAAAGCTTGGTTTGACTGAATGCTTACCAAGGAGCGCATCCTGTCATACGCCCGCTTAGAACCTGATCACGACGTCACTCGGCATCCACTTTCCTGGAACCTGGCCAAGCGAGTTCTCACCCGCTGGCGCTGGTATGGATGCAGTCTCCTGGTCAGCTTTCATGCCATCTTCAACACACCTAATGACACATTTGGTAATAGTTCGCCATCTCCGGCGAGACGGAGAGCTTTGGCTCGAACAACTTGATGGGTCAATGGATCTCTGCCATTGGGGGATACTCGGTTGAGCAAGCAGGTCAGTCCGCAGCGCTCCCGCGAAAGAACTCACGTTTGCATAACAGCATCCAGATTATTACCCATCGGGTGTGACAGCCTTTGGAATCGTGTCCACTCTCGTATGTGCTACCTGGACTGACTATACCCGCTCACGATGGCCTGTTCTCGTGTACATGTCCATCTGCTGCACGACCGCTGCTATCTGCATTCTGGTGTGGAGCAGCCCTACGGGCCTTAAATTTTTTGCGTACTGTGTGTCGGGAGACGTGTCTTTTCCTACCACATCCGCTAATCCTGGGATACAGATATTGCTGGGGCAGCATATTCCGGACAAGCGACGACGTTTGCGTCAGTGAGCTTTCGCAAGTCCTCGGGGTTGCTTACTCACTCCACGCAGTTGGGCCAACCAGATATGTGCCGATGACGACCAAGAGCGCGCGATCGTTTTAGCATCCATGAAGTAATAGTCTCCTCCCTCTTTGCCCGCTTGGTTGCTCACCTTCGCCCAGCATGTGGAACAATGTGGTTAATGCTTGGTGGCCACTACTCTTCTATTCAGCAACGGACGCTCCCCGCTTTACAAAAGGCATGATCACCATGATATGTACATGTGCTGCGACATTAGTCATTACTTGGTTGGTGTGGTACCTAGAGCGACGAGAACGTGAGCGAAGCAAGGAAACGACGGGGCAGAAGTAGCTAGTAGGCTTGCTATCCCTTGCTTTACGGTACGCTGTAACTTGACTTCCCCCATTCCCGCTGTCTATGTTATTCTATTCTTCATGCTTCCTCGTAACGTTATGCATCGGCCTTGTGTTTCAACCTGAGCTCGGTATTAACATTGATATTAGCGAACCTCCACGGAGATTGCACATGAGATGCTGTGCAGGCCCAGCTTCCTTTGCCTTTGCCAAGTATTCTCATCGCCACCCCGATTTTGGACCATGTAACACTGACTCGGGATTCTGTCAAATAGCTATCGATACACGAGCTATGTGACAACCACTTGAATTCGGACAGACGGACAGATAATTGGACATGGCTGATACGCACAGCAAACCAGCACCTCAGAGGTGTACAAACTTCGCAGAAGCTATTCTTCGAATTCTACAAAAGAAAATAAAAGAAATATAAAAAAAGACAAAAAAGCATCTCGCTCCATGTCACAAGATTATCGGCGACATATTGCCAAGCCAAGGCTGCAAAAGGGGTATCCGGGTAGGAAAACTCGTGTGTCGAGGGCAACGTTCTTTGTATACTCGTCAGAACATGGAGGTAGCAAGGTCAGATGGCTCACCCCAAGACACTCTTGCGAATCCGCTCTGTGTCCAGCACCAAGCGGCCGACAAGTTGTCCTCCGCAAGGTTACTGGTGATAAAGCTGTGAGGGAAAAGAAACGTGGGTGTGGGAAGGATCGTATGCAGGATCGGGTAGGAGAGGAGGGACGGGCTTGCGATCAGAAAACTTGCGCGTGAGATTCGCACCGCCTTGTCCGGCGGGTTGCGGGACGGCAGGAGATGGTACCTGATATGGAGCAGGGTTCGGAGATGGAGCGTGGTATGCAGCAACGGGGTACTGTCCGTAACCCAGAGGACCATGATACTCCGGCTGGGGGAGATATGCAGGCTGCATACCATACCCATAACCGTGACCGTGACCGGAGGAGCTTGCACTCAATCGGTGCTTCTCCATCGAGTGTTCTTGGTGCTCGTAATGGTCCGTCACACCGGGGTCAAAGGTGACAGCTGCAGCAAGGTCTCTTTCGAGACGAGCACGGCGGTGTTTGCGAATAGTCCAGGTAACAGCGATGAAAACGATGACGAGAACGACGATGCCGACAAGGGCAAAGACGCCCCCCTCAAGGGAAGAATCCTGCAAGAACGAGGTGTGAGGGGCAGCTGTCGGAGACGAGGCGGGTAGCTGGCTGGTGATATAGACGATGCTAGTACCATCAGAGGAAGTATAGACAGTGTTGGCGGCTGATAATGTTGGAGTAGGTGTCGGTGTCGGTGTAGGAGTGGTCGTGGTAGTCGAGGTGCTGCTGGAGGTCGTCGATGATGTCCTGATAGTCTCAGTCGGTGAACTGACGAAGCTTTGAGAAAGACTTACGAGAGAGTTGTGTGTACTGAAGGCGCTGAGGCGGTTGTCGAGCCAGCCGAGCTAAAAGATGAGAGTGTCAGGGGAGTACTTGATGTCGTAGAAGAAGGTCCCGACGGTGGCACGAAGACGGACGAAGCGTCGCCAAGGATACTGGTTAATCTACCAACTATTCCGCCAAAGGGATCCCCTGTGCTCTGCGACGCCGTAGGAGTTGTTGCCTGCGCCGTGCTCGATGACGAGGCACTAGGACTGGTTGGAAATGAGAGTTGGGCGGAACCAATCCAGTAGGGACTTACACCAAACTTCCCAAGACTGTCACACGATTGGAGGATGTAAAAGACAAGTACGGATATTGAGACGAGGGACTCACCTCCGCCAAGGCCTTGCCTTTTATTGAAAAGATGGTGGTGGAAATCACGGTGGGGATCCATTACCAGGTCGATGCTTAACGAGCGAGAATGAAGGAACGACTTGCGATGTCTCTACGCCAAATGTAATGACTGTCGGTGCATGGACCGATGGAGGGGACAAGGGAAAGACGAAAAAAAAAAGGATCCGAGTTATTGTAGTTCGGAATTCGAAGTGTCTCCCACTCCAACGTCTGATCTTATCAACTGCTCTCGTTGGCATCGCAACAGCAGCCGTCATGTCATACAATCCAAGCAACGACCACGTCTACAAGTACAAGGTGTACTGACCAGATGCCTACAAATCACCTCCGTCTCAGCGACTAGTCCTCGTCATCAAACCATAGCTCTCTCCCGCCGTTCTCTCCATGATCTCCCTCAGTGGGCCAAGAAGCCGCGTGAACGCCGGCGCATCCAGCGCCGCAACTTTGAGCTTGGGTTGAGACTGGTCAGCCCGGTGCACTGCACTCACCGTCGCAGCTCTTGGTGCGAGTCGGAGCAAAGATAGCTCTGGCACACACAGGTCAGCTTAGATATAGATCTAGTGCACAACAAAAATCTCACCTCCAAAGTAATCCCCTTTTTTGAGGTGACCAACAGTGATCTCGCGCCAATCGTCTTCCTCGCACCGATGCTTTTTCGTGACAATGGCCTCCCCCTCTTCGACAAAGAAAAAGGTGTCTCCCATCTCGCCTTGGCTGACAACCGCCTCTCCATCAGGGTACACTCTGCTCACAAGGGCGTCTGCGATCTTGCTTCTTTCACCCTGCTCAAGCGAGGAGAGCAGTGGAACCGTCGATAAAAAGTGCTCGTACATGGTCCGTCGCCTGTGAGCAGCCTTCAAAATGATCGTGCGGAACGTGATACGATCCAGTGCCCACACCGTCGACGGCTCTATTGCTTGAACGGTGGCTGCGCGAGGATGTCCATACATCAGGGCAAGCTCCCCAAACGAATTTCCCGGCTTGCACTCCATAACCTTGCGTCCATAAACAGGATGGTAACCAGGCTGCAGGAACTTGTCGGCTTGAGATGACATAGTGGAGGACGGGTTTTCCGTAACCCACGTAGGTGGCAAAGGTTCTGGATGAATATAACAATAGAAAAGTCCAGATTCGACGACGTAAAAGTATTCTCCGACATCACCCTGTCGAATGACCACTTCATCCTTGTTCACGCGGCGTTCTTGCATGGCATTCAGCACACCAGTTTCTTGTTCTTCATCAAGGTCGCGAAATATAAAATTATTTGCAATAGATGCTTTGATACGGCGGAGTTGGTCAGGTGTTTTGGGGTAAATAGGAAGAGGATCATCGTGGCCACTGTCCACAGCAATCGGCTCTGCGCTAACAGACGTACGACGCGCCAAGATAGTGGCGGAAGGGGCCTGTAAATAGTCACTAGGACCCAGCGAAAGAGAATTGGACATGGTGGGTGTAGATGTAGTGTCATATCGCGCAAAAGAGTTGGATGGATCGGTGGAGAGCGGAGAGGTGGGAGGAAGTTCACGGCCGTCAAGCATGAAGGTAGGTGGTCCCATGCCATTGCTAGCACCATTGTGATCGATGGAATGGGAAAGCAATGCATTTCCGGGGACATTGAGTGTGCCAAAAGGGCTGTAAGAGAACGGATGGAACGACGATGGGCGGCGTTGGAAGGCGACGTTTGAGAACGGGGAAACGGGTGTTGGTGTTGCGTTACGGGGGACGACGTCGACACAGAAATCGGTGGGGAGTTGCTCCTGTATGGACGAGAGGCCACGGTGAGTGGTTAGCGCGTCCCGTGTACGAGTACGCTGCTCTTCCAAGCGCGACTGAAACCAGTTGGCGCAGAACTGGAGAGCATCTTTTGGTTGTGCGCGGTGTATATCGCGAGTCAAGTCGGCCACAAGTGAGTCAAAGGTCGACATCGTCGTGGACAGCGAGGACGAAGGTGACCAGTCGACCCTTGTTTTTATCCGGGGTAAAACGCTCTCCCACGTTCACAAAGCTAGTACTAGTACAACATCGACCTTGTACAAAACAAGTGCACGACCGGAAAAATTACAATGCAGAAATTATCTGGAATGCTGATACTGTGCCGGATACCCGCCAGCTCCGTAGCCCTGCTGGCTCACGTGTGCAGCCTGAGCCTGCGCGTGCGCATGGGCAACTTGTGCTTGCGCCTGTGCCATCGCTTGTGCTTGCGCCTGCACCTGAGCCTGCATGCGCGCAGCGTCCTGCGCGACAAAAATTGACTGCGGGTGAGGAGGGTACCCTGGTTGTTGAGGAACAAGTTGTTGTCCTGGCTGCTGGACTATTATTTGCTGGGGTTGTTGTGTTTGTTGCTGCTGCTGGACTTGCCCCGGTGGCTGGTGGTGAGCATGTGGGTGAGGATGGGGGAAGTTAAATTGAGGGGGAGGCATCGATCCAGGTGTCGGAGATGGGCCGTAGGCAGGGCTGGCTGTAGAGGTAAAATATGGGTGCGATAATGCCTCTGTGGCAGTGATTCTCTTGCTGGGATCAAACTGGAGCAGGCGCTCAAGCAGATCAATCGCTGTCAGGATCAAGTTAACCAACGGCTCTTCGTAGCAGACAAAATATATACCCTGAGGTGGCGCCTTAGGTAAAACTTGTTGAAAGGAAATCTTGGGGTATTTCGGGTATTGCTTGATAATAACTTCTGGCTGTTGAGACGGTGAGGCGACAACAAAAATATGTAATAACTTGCAACCACGTACAGAGTCTGTGGCTATCTTTCTGAGTACACGGTCGTCCGGGGTGCCTATAATTCGCATGATGTGGAGCAGTTGATCTTGGTTGTCGCGACCACGGAAAAGAGGCACGCCCGAGATCATCTCTGCGAATATACAACCGCACGACCAAACGTCGATGGAAGTATTGTACGTCCGCGAACCCAAAAGCACATCGGGAGCGCGGTACCACAGAGTAACAACCTAGGATCGTGAGGTTCGAAAAACATATAAAGTGCAAGATTTCCAGTACATACCTCGTTCGAGAACGTGTTGACAGGGACTCCAAAAGCGCGCGCCAATCCAAAGTCCCCTAGTTTGAGCTCCCCCTTGCGGTTGATAAGAAGATTCTGCGGCTTGAGATCACGGTGCAATACACGGTTCTCGTGACAGAAAGAGGTGCCCTTCAAGAGTTGATACATAAAACTTCGAACCGTCGCGGGATCGAGAGCGCCGCGGTCGCCATGTTGATCCATATACTTTTTCAGATCTTGGTCGCAGTACTCGAATATCAGAACGAGTTTCGTCTCTGTGTGTATGACGTCGTGCAGGCGCACAATGTTGACGTGTTTAAGCTCCTTCATAAGGGAAATCTCCCGAATGGCAGTCGATGGTGTGCCTTCCTCTGCATCCAGGTGGATCTCCTTCAAAGCGACGATTTCATTGGTGGTTCTGGAGCGCCCCTACGTTAAACGTGATGAGAAGAGGATCCAAGTTGGTAGCAGGCACGATACCTTGTACACCGTCGCATATGTGCCCTCACCTGCACCGGGTTGAGTGAGCGGAATTATCATCATAAATAATTAAAGATAGAGTCCACACCCAGTTTCTCTAGCTAGTTCATGTCAGTACAAAAGCGTAGCAATACGATAAGCCATGCACACCTGAATGTAGTTCATGCTGATCGCGGTTACCGACTTGCGAAGCTAGTGCAAGTTATGTGAAATGGCACCGCCGAGAAGGCGAGCAGAGACTCTGAGCACTGTAGATGCGATTGGCGGGATCGTTCGAGGAGTTGTGCTGTCACTGCTGAGTGAGATGTACCGATCAGGCAAGTCGAAGTTTCGGTGACCTACCAAAACTTTTTATTGACAGCGTCACCTCTCCAGGTAAGCACAAACTCGTCCTCGTCGCAGCCCATGGTTTTTTGAGAACGTTGGTCAGGTAGACCAGTTCCACATTATGGACTCTGCACCAAAGTCGAAAAAACCGCGCACAAAATCATCCGCGCGCAAGACTAAACCCCCTGCGCCCGGCTCTGCTGCCGACGAGATACTGGTAGAAAACCACTCCGCGACTGTGGTAAGTACACGGATACGAAGATCACCGTTGCGTGTCTCATGGTTTCAGATCGCACCAAAAAATGCTCGCTATGCCGAATCCTCGACATTGGCCATACATTCGGGCACCGAACTCGGGCAGGATCAGGCCCTCGAAGATCTCGCAGCTCGCGAAGTAGAAGGAACTCTCGACGCCAACCTCGCTGAATTAAGTCTGGGACAGAGGCTATCAGCCCTGAATGGCACTGACGCCGAGAACAAGGGCTCCGAATCGGACGACGACGACGAGGCCGGTGCGTCTTCGAAGCCCGATAGACAACCAGATTCCCCCAATATCGTACCTGCGCATTCGCTTACACGAACGCTCATACAAGCTCTACATTCGTCTGACTCACGGCTTTTGGAGACATGTCTAGCACACTCTGACACCACGCTCATTCGAAATACTGTACGACGGTTGCCTCCTCAACTTTCACTGCCACTGCTCTTGGTTTGCATGGAGAGACTAGGAAGAGGCGCAAGAGCTGCGAATATGAAGGGTGGTGGCGGAGGTGCTAGTTCACAGAGAGGAACAGTTCTGATCACTTGGATAAAAATGACCCTCGCTATACACAGCAGCCATCTCATGACAGTGCGTTTGAATCGTCCGCATGTCTTCTCTTAGATCTTACCAGTTACAGATGCCAGACCTGGTTGCCAGACTGGCAGGTCTCCATGCTACACTTACAACGCGATTGACATTACATGAAAGCTTGTTGTCCCTGAACGGAAAACTCGATACGGTGTTATCTCAAATTGAAATGCGATCTTCTTCGGCCCCTGCGTCATTGGCATCGAAAAACCGTACTGCTGCCCATCCTGACAATGCACGGCGACCAACTCGATATGTAGAAGGAGAAAGCGAAGAAGAAGAGGATCAGACGATGAACATAGAACCCCCAATAGAAAGTGGCGACGAAGAAGGTAGTGTAGAGGACGTCGAGTTAGGGGGAGAAAGCGAGGATGGCGATAAAGACGAGGATGAAAGCGAGGGTGATGGAGAGTTTGGCGATGGCAATGAATCGGATGGTAGTGGACCCCCATTGAATGAATATGCCGACGAGGATGAGGACGATGACGATGAAAGCGAATAATAAACCTTTCATAACTAGTCCATTCACAATTGAATCGCGTACAACCAAGACATTTGACATAAATATCATGAGGGATGCACAAATGAAGCTATTAAATACTCATCTACTCCTCTACCCAATCATCTCTCCTGACGCGTTCAACATACTGCTTGACCCACATGGCCCGCTGAGCGTGTTGAGCCTGCAGTTGTTGCGTAAACGCGATCTTCCTTTGCTCTTCCTCGCTCGACACCTGCTCACTGTCTCTCGCTTCCGTACCCCGCTCTATAGCGTTCATTTCCGTACGCAACCGACTTTCCCGTTGACGGAGGGCAACCCTTCTCCGATTATACACCTCTGGATGCAAGGTGACCACAAGGAGAGAGAAGAAGGACATCATTTTGCGAAGGAAAGTTGGCGGTTCAGGAATGCCCGCGGGCTGTTGCAGGGGCCAAAGTAGTTTGTTCTCCTGATGAACGTTTGCAAGGGCGAGGCTATCTATGATCCCATTCGATTGCCTCGGTATTGGAGGTCCTTGCACTTGCTGAGCGTCGCGAGTTGGCTCGGTATTCGGAACACGTGCTCCTGGTCGTGGAGGGTTGCGGTTTCCAGCATGATCATTGTCTTGAGCTACAGGTGCAGCGGGTGCAGCGCCAGCAGCTCCTCCGGCCTGTGCACCGTTCACACCAGGCCCAGCCCCGTTGCCACCAGCCCTATCTAGTGGTCGGAGAATGACAACGCGAACATGAGTCCACATCTCGTAAATGATCCATGCGATAAGGCACAATCCGACTAAGGGCTTGCGAGTGGGAGAAAAGAAATAAAGAAGGAGGACCGTTCGAAAAGCGATCATTAACAGGGGAGCGAGGAGCGCACGAATGGGTATCTCTCTGATGGCGTTTCCTTCAGCATGCTCTGGGATGCCGGGTGCTCCTGCGGCGTCTGGCTGGGTAGTGTCATCGATGTTGGCATTTGGTGCTGCTCGAAGAGGCGGAAGGCCAAGATCTTGGAGGAGATCGTTGACATGCGGGGGAATGGAAGACGTATTTGGCACCGAAAAAGTAGGCGTGGGTGATGGTCGTGACGGTGGCAGAGAGAGGATAGAGAAGGTATACGTGAGAACGTTGAGTGCATGTATTTGCAAGGGAGAAGGTGTGCCCCGAGGGGTTAGCAGGGAAAGATATGCCTTGCCGCTGGAAAGATAGTGAGTACAGACGGACCTAACCTGATCAAATGTTCGTACTCGATGGTAATAATCTCGTAGTCGATGGTATCGGGGGAGGTGGGGCTCGCCAACGGGCAGTTTGCGTCCAAAATATCAGGCCAAGTATATCCAAGCCGCTCCAGGGCAAGCTTCGCCGCACTGCGCTTGATATCCATATCTTCTAGAGGACTAGGAGCAGTCAACTTGGAGTTGGAGAGCCAACAAAGTGCCTGCGAGTGCTTGAAGCGTATGAATGCGAGACTATTATTCGTGGGTGAGGTAGAGCGGGTGGAGGAAGAGTCTTGTTGGGAACCCGCAAGGGGATTCTTTTTGGCTGGATCGACAGTGGCGTGCAAGGAAGGCAACGTAGTAGAAACAGCGCTTGGTGGATCACTCGTCCAAGCTGACGGTCGCACAGACAGGTGAACGATACGTTGATCGTCTTGGCACTAAAAGGACAATGGAGGTGAGGACTGTGACGGTCACC
>JBBPJQ010000564.1:0-20959 GCA_038088795.1 Boletus rex-veris
CTGTACGATTTGCAGCTCGCCTTCATTTCCTGACTCGAATCCACGTGAATCATGAAAGACATAACCATCGTGATTGGTGAACACGAGCTCGTCCTCGATGTCATGATCACCGCACTAGTTGAGACTCATACAGCTATTGTCATGTTCACGGATCATTGACTGACCTCAGTGGTGGGATCAAACCGAATCTAACGAACGACGAGGTCAGAAACACTCGAAACCTGACCATTTGCACCGACCACTTCACGACGACCGCAGTTGAACCTGTATATCTTCGGACTCTCCGTGGTTTCACAGACTCTCTGTAAGATGGATGTTTTCCCTGCATTTGCCCTACCAACGATGAGGACTCGAAACCTGATATCGGGAACATGAAAACGCAGTGGCTTTTGGCTCATGGTTGCTGGTGGCGAGAGCTCGATCCTGACAGGCGAAGAAACGGGATGGGGGAACGAGACCACGATCGCTATCGCAGCACTCGTTTTGCTCTCCGATACGGATTATTCCGGAGAAGCGTCGACTCCACGATTCGGATCATCCTCGGTCGAATTTCGGTCACAGTTAATGGTGGAAAGGCGTCGTTGAAGGCAATTATCAGTGGGCTCAGCTTGATGGAATGACTCAGCAGGAAGTAGCTACTGCAGTGACTCCAGTGCCTCAAATTGCGACGCGGTCAGAGCTGTATCTTTGATGTGATTGGATGCGGTGTGGTTTCGGCGGATTAGAACCGGCACAACCGGTGCTATTTATATCCGTCGTCCGAGGAATGGCAGGAACAGGAGCGAGTAGTATTAAAAATAGGAAATGCTCGTACTAGTCGTGCTTGTCGTCCATACACTGTGACTCTGCTCAATTGCATCGTGCTGCATACATTTAGTCAGACGACCTGCCATAATCTGCGATTAGCTGTGAACGCAGAAAGACACGCCTTGAACAGCAACGCACCTCAATCGGCCTACCCCGTGCCAACCTGACCTGATGCGCACGCCCAGTCCCAATCCCGATCGCCCTCCCACACATCAAATTGAAACCCCTACTCGGTGAGCTTGTCATCATTCCTGACACCGCAAACTGTACTATTCACGCTCACATTGTCGTATTCTCCGCTCCTACTCGACATCCCATACCTGCAGGACAACTCTCCAAACAGTATACCTAGACAGTCGCCCAGCCTCCCGTTCGCAGTCCTGTCATTGAGTTGCAGCAAGCGAGACGGTGGACGAGCCCATTCGGATCCGGGGGATCAGCAGAGCTCCCCGAAGTGGAGGTGCAATAGCCCAATCGCCGACAGACGACGCGCGTATTTGCCATCCATACGTGGGCCAGTATTTATTGTCTTGTGCAGTTCGGGATTTTCTTCTGGGGGATGGGAGGCAGTCACTGGTCATGGGACGCGAGAGTCATAGATGCGTTCTGGTGTGTCGTGTCTTGTTGCGGACCTCGCCGTCTCGTTTGGCTGACATGCTGGACGATGTAGGATGGTATCAACCTGGCACATCAAAGTTGCGTTCGCAGTGGCATGGCCCTTGAACGGTTTTAAAGTGAGTTTCCGCTCCACCCTGTAGCGCTCACAGACGCCGTATTACTATCGTTCTAGCTGCCTTAAAACTCCAGCTTCGGGTATGCTTCGGCCAGAATCAGTCGACCTCAACCCTGGCACAACCGCCACTTTTCAAGCCTCTTGGCACGCTCTGGGTGTAGCCTCCTCCATCTCTCCATCCGGGATATTGATTTCCCAAACGAACTCATGCGCTGTCTCGCTCTCTCACCCTCGCTCACGTCATTCCGTTTCATCCCTTATCCGTGATCGCAGAATATCGATGTCATCCGTGAGATAGACGTCTCACGCATCCCGACGAACGGCCAGACCCTAGAGCAGGGACACAGTGCAAACACTGGTCCGCTTGTACCGCAGTTACGCGAGATCACGCTGGCGAGCTCGGTAAAAAAGTATTCAGACCAGATCCTCATGCATGTTTCGTTCGCCTGTAGGAGCGCGTGCGCGTGCTGCAGGGGTAGCCACACTCCGACGCGCTGACGCGGTCTTTTTTGATTTGTGGCAAGCCACGGATTAGAGAGAGTTGCCAGTTTCCGTGCGGGCCTGGCACGATGGTCTACGAGCATGGACAAGGAGAGACCATGAGAACATGTTGGAGACATCGGTGGTCGTGAATTCGCCTTACCCGAGTACATCGACGTTCAGTAGTAAGGTTTACATCGTATCTCACCTCCTAGCTAATGTAACCTTGTTTCCACGGTTTCATCAGAAGTGGTAACGGGCAGTCGTGAAGAATTACGCAATGCTTGATCTATCCAGCTCTAATACCAGCCTGGTGGCCGCAAGGACACACATGGATCCACTGACGACAGGACCAAAGGAATCTATGGTGGTACCTGTGGTTGGACCCTGAAACCGCATACTTTTTCGGTAGTGTCGCATGGGTTGTTGGAAGAAGCGACCATCAGCATGAAGTGGAGAAGGGCGACAGTTTGTATTTGCTCAATAAATGGCACCTTCACTGGCAAATGATGGTAGTCCATGCAGGAGCGAGTAAGGTGGCAGTGGCGGCGGCTCTTTGTCTTGTCTGCCATCTGACGCCCTTGCCAGCGAGTTGGCTCCCTCGCGTCGAGTACCTCGTCTGCCACTTCTCGCTTTCGCAGGCCGCGCTCGGCGCTCGCCACCCTTCGTTCTTCAACTGCACGCACACCACTGTTCGCCACTTCGACAGCGAACCGGCTCCCTCTCGCGCCGACGCACGTCGGCGCTCATCAAAGTGCGTCCACGGCAGTCCTCAACTGTACGCACTACCAGTTGCCAGCTTGCCGGTTCTCTATCTCGTGTCGATACACCTTGCCGCTCCTCATGGTGCACTTGGCGCTTGAACTTCACAGATGACAAAGATGTTCGAACTGTTAAGCATGGTGGCGAGTCGGTGATCACTGATCGAGACTGTCGCGAGGCGTGTTCGCATCACGTGGACTAGGACCGTGCACCCCTCTCCCCTTCGTATCGTTGACCCCTGTCAATCGAACATTATATTCACCACCACAATGCTAGGTACTATTAATCGCCAACGCTACACTGGCAGTGAGATATTCCAATGCTCGCTTCACGAGCCACATACACATGAGTAGTATACTGGACACTCGTTTCGACCTCCACTCCAGAGTTTACAGACCCAACGATTGATCCAACAAGCTCTTAATCATCTGGCGGAATTTTTCCCGACTTGGGATCTGGCCGGGAGTCCCATAAAGCGATCGACAAGAGTCATGAATGGCTTTGCGTCTGTTCGAACGTTCATAGTCTTCAAACGCCTCCTTTAGCACCTCCCAATTGGTTGTTCCAGCGAGATCAGGCTTTAGTGTAAAGTCGAACAATGTTTTCAATATGGAAATGAGGTCAATGGTGTATGCCATGAGCAAAGCTTCGACCTCAGGTCTGTCAAAAAAGTTCATTGGTGGCGCATCGCAGAGGTGGAGTCAGCACTTACATGTGTTGTAGGACGGCATCCGAAACCCATTTCACGAAGAAGTATGTTAATCCGAGGATTGCTACTGGCGGGGCAATGGGGATAGTACTGGCAGTGATCAACTGCACAAATTGTCCGATTTTGTCCAGGGAAGGTGTGCTAGGAGAATGTAAGCAATATATATGCCGTGAATAGTACCAACACGTACGGGTTGGTAGGAGATTGGCCTTTCAGGTCTTGAACAAGATACAACATGAGTTGCTTGAACTCCGTTCCGCCTAGAATCTACTAGCGTTATTCGGCAATTATAATTCCCTCTCGACGAATGTTTTTTTACCTCATTTTTGTCCCTAAAGTTCCAACAGGTAACGATATCCCGGTGGACCTGGGCAAGGCATTCCCACAGTAACATGTTCCCCGTACCGGGAGTGATTCCAGTGAGAGCACGATAATAAACTTATTGATGTTTAGACGTGGGACTTTATAAGAACTGTTTACTGCACTTACAATTAACCCCTTTGCTGTATGGAGAAAAAATATTAGGAGTTCGTAATGCGAGCGAAAAAGGTGGTGCTTACTCTACGCACGCTTCCATTTTCACTGGCAGATTGGCTCGCTGGGCAATTGCCCATGTCACCCATGCATCACCTTTGAGCCGCTCCTCGACGATATTACGAGTCATATCGACTAGTGTGGCGATGGTTTCTTCATAGCCTGGGGAGACTGAACCACATCAATGCCAAGCAACGGTCAAGCCAGGTGCTCATAGTTACCAGAAATGCCAGTACAGGGAAGCGTGGGGATGTTGAGCACAGCCGTCGATCTGTTGAGAGAGTCCACAGAGGCTCTGAGGGCATCCCTAGCATTCATCTTGCTCTTCGTCCGTAGCGTCTCTTCGTCCAATCCTTCCTCTTCTTCCTCCTCTTCTAATCGCTTCGACCATTCTAGTAGATCATACTTGGTGAAAACGACGACAACCGGAGCTAACGCATAGTTGTAAGAGGGTTAGTGTCCCACTTGGCACGAGCTTGAAAGAACGAACTCCCAAGTTTATAGGCCAGAGCCAATAACTTCTTCTCGCCTTCCTCCAGCACTCGTCCACCCGCTCGCGGTGTCTCTGTACAGAGCCTGGATACAGTGAGTTCGGAACGAAACGTTCCGAAATAGTGACGTGCCATATCGCATGAAGTCGATCTTTCAACAGCTTCTTGTCATTTCTCTCTTGAAGGAACTTTGCTGCGAGATCGAAATTGATGTTATTTCCGGGTTCGAAGCCTTTTGAATCGTGCAAAACAAAGTATTTGTTTTCATCAGAAACGAACTCTTGGTCGATGGAAGCCTCTCCAGGTGCATACGCTGACACTTTCTGAGTCAGGTCAATTATCTTGGCACCACGCGAAAACGCAAATGTATGATAGCTCACCGCCTCCGTTATTCCGAATACACGATTGATTACAGAGGACTTGCCAACCCCCGACTGCAAAGACTATCAGCACGCAACAATAAACGATTGCACGACAACAATTACTAACACGGCCAACACACAATATACGGAATCTACGACAGCGGATTAGAAATACCAATTTTTTAAAGAACTTGGAGCCGATGACTTACCGGGGAATATTCTTGAGGATATCATCGATAGTCGACTCGGTAGTGTCCATGTCGATGGGGTAGAGGGAGTCCGTACGAATGTCAGAAAGTTGACCACGTGTGGAAGGAAAGGTGGAACTTGAAGGGCTTGGGCGGGCGTTTATCGATTGATAATCGGGAAGTCCCATTCATTGAAGCCGAAGCGATGCTTCTACTCACCCATTTTTGGAACCGAACCCGCTGGAGCCTGTCTGTCGTGTCCTATACATGCCTAGCCTCAAGATAACTGACAGATCTAGTGTCACTGATAGTTCAGATTTGAACTTGTCCGAGTCGTTCTTTCCGGACAGCAGCTACCAACTGGATTGGGATTATGGTTGGCCGAACTCATGGCATTTGAATTGGTTTGCAGTCGACATTTGAGGGCAGAGCATATATCTGAGAGCAAGAAATCAGTGCCTGCTGTACTAGGAGCTGGATGTTGTTAGGCTGGATCCGGCGTCCGCTGGAGATTTGAGAATGGAACCGGAAAAAGCCGGTTACAGAGGCGGCATGTGTCCTCAAATCCACAAGCTTTCGCACTGTTTACCAACTTGAGTTACGGTCCTTTACTGGCAAGCAGGACTGCCAGTCCCAGTCTCCTACGTCCGTCTTTCGAGGTCCATTTCCATGTTTCGTGTTTTCGACGGCCCATCCGTGTACCGATGAATTAGCACAACCATCTCGTCATGACGGGTGCGTTTTGTTTCTCATGTGCAGATGCTTCTCTGGCTCAACTTTCAGAGGTTGTAGATAATCTTGTATCGTTTCTGTATCGTCGCAACACCCTTCATCCATGTTCTCTTTCTGTTCCTTCATGCGCGCATATTGCCTTCTCTGGTGCTCTCTTACCACCCCTCTCAGATGGCCAACTTTCCTGTCTGCGTTCCCGTAACGTGAGTTACTTTAATTATTGACCCGTTGATCATGTGATCACCTAGAGTCTACAGCGTCAGGATGTAACAATGATTATCTGTTCATCACGCTTCGCGCGAATGGTCAAGAGACTCCCATTTATTCGTCTTTTCCACCAAGTACGTAGTTTTTTGTACCTCGAAAGGCATCTCTTAATTTTGGTGAATCATTCACAAATTACGTTCCAACTACTCATCTGTTTTCCAATTCTTTCCGTCATCACCACGTTTATTTCCCCCTCATCGACATCCGCTTACAATGGTGCATCAACAGGCAGACACGCATCATTTGGATGACGTCTTGATCAAGCTCAAATCCATTCCCCTGCCTCGTCATTTCTCGCGTTCACTTCCCATCCGCACCGCTCAGATCCACATGCTTCCGCCGCACTGCGGCTATGCACATATTCTCTGTTTAGTATCTCGCAAGTGAATTTCGGATATGCCGCGAGCCAGGTCGGAAGGACCGTCTGGAGTAGCATGCAATCGTTGGGCGGGATGGGATACAATGCCGCGGCCGAGTACGCGAGGTTGAATCTGGTTCTGGTGTGTCGGCTGTGATCCCTGCATCGCCATGCGCGCATAAGGACTCAACGCGGCGTCTTCTCTCCACACAGGGGGACCAGCGAGCTTCCGTGATGAGCGGGGTGAGAAATCTCTTCGTTTCGCGAAGTAACGAGTAGCGGGAACTACGATCACGATCGAGTTCGCGGACATGAACATGCCCATCTCCGAGGTGCAACCCACGGCTCGTGCACAATGTGTTTCGTTCAGGCTCTTTACGTCAAGGGGTACTCGATTTGGGACGATTCGTAAATGCCGCATTCCCACTGGCATCCTCGTGTCGTCTCCTTCAAGTATCAATTGATTAGCCATCTCATGTTTACTCTCGTCGGCAGGTGGAAGCTGGGCACAAGGACGGACATGCTGTGCGTGTCTTCCAACTTTGACCATGTACGCATGTGCTGAGAGGCGCGCTTGGTCGAAGGTGGGCATAATGCGGGTGGTGGTGGGAGTGAGATGAAAGAAGGCTGGCACTAGTTCCTGTCCCTGGAACATGATGGCGACTTGGCATTTGAAATGACGGTATGATCGGAAAAGGCTTTGGAGCCCTCAGTCTACGGGGTTGTCGATCAAAGTTCGTCTCCTCTCATTTATTGTGCTGTCTTTTCATAGCATTGACAATGCATAGCATGGACACGTTGCTCGCTCACACATGCAGAACTGCAGACGTGCGCGCATTCACCATTTTCTAGCTACCACCTTCTCCTACTTAATCTAGGGATACACGTGGGGAAGGGCATCATGTTCTGCTCGACTATGATCATAGGGATCATGGCTTTTGGGGGGGTGAGGGAAAGTGACCAGGTTTGGACGACGGCGGAGAAGTTTGAATTTGTACCTTGGATTATGGATGAGGTTAAGTGCAGCCTCGAGGTTCGGGAATATCCAACGTTCGTTTCAACACGTCGAACTGCCCTTTGATCGTTGCCTATCCTTGTTTTTTTACTAAAGAAGAAGACAACATTTGTTTCAAACAACTACATAGATTTGAAGATGGTTCGTGTAATGAATGACAGTTAGGTTTTCTTCAAATCCATGCAACCCTTGGATTCACCTGATCTCATGGGAAACTTGGTCGTTTTTGGAAGTTTGGCCGGATCTTGCCGGGTCGAACGAAATTTTGAGTTTCTTGCCAGCAACGTACGTGTGATCAAGTCCGTCACGGGGTAACTTTCTGGCGTCAATCATGGCTCGTTATCTCGCGGTATACTTGGGGACTGGCTAATCAATGTCACGATATCGTGGCGTGGTAGGATCTAACTCTCCTGGCGAAGAGAAAACCATTATGCGGACGTCTCAGCTGGACTCAAATTGATGCATCTTGAACACGCATTTTACCGTCCGTCATCTCCCCGGTTTACCACGAGGCAAGGTAAGTACAGTGCGCTAGACAGTTGGTAAGCATAACCCCCGAAGAAAAGGCGAGAGTGAGCCAAGCATCCAAGAATATCTCCTTATCCTTATCTAAACACATGGTCGTGGCGTGGGGTTCAAAGATATGAGCACATTGTAGCCGTCTTTGGTATAGCATGCGTTAGGGCTGGATTTACCAAAATTCCCTTGCATGGACGCGAACACGTTTTACAGTTCCCAAGGGAGATGGCGCAACGTTGTAGGCGTCCTCCATTATCGTTGTGGTCCCTTGTTCAAAGCGGCCACCTGTGTCATCTTGCCTCAAAGCTTCCCATACAAGGTCGACTAGTGGACGGTGAGTGTATAGTACGTTTGTCTGGGTATTATTCGTGTGGCACACTCAGCCGTCTGACAGATACACACGCAAGGAATGTGGCGACCGTTCTTTTTTCTCCGCGTCCGTGTTCAGGTGCACACCTGACCTCCCGCCTGTGGTCGTATGCGATAAGCGTCTTGGACCATTTATAAAAACGCAAGGGCCCCCATGATCACGATTGCTCATCGGTTCCCTCGAACTCGGACTTGGACTCGACATCTTTGGTATCGCACATCAGCTGGAACGATGAATGAGGTTATCTACGAAGCTGGTTTACCGAGCGGGCGTGAGGGCCATCTTCCTTTGCACTCGCACGACAAAGAGTATTCGGCCTCGTCGTCATCTGAGAATGAAAAGGCGAAGATGGGCGCAGATGTGGAGGTGGCTTTGGTGGACCAAGCTGAAAACGACGAGGAGCTGACTGGTGCCTCGCGTACGATCAACACGGATGACCCGTTTCCGATAGATCCTCATTCGCCCGTGGAGGAGAGACAGTTTACGCTTCGTGCCGTTCTTGTCGGGTGTGCACTGGGTGCGATCATCGCAGCTAGCAACGTCTATCTCGGCCTCAAGGTATGTCCCTGGCACGCCGTCTTTGTTGACCTTCATCTTAAACCCAATCAGACCGGCTTCACATTTGGTGCAGGCCTCTTTGGTTCCATCTTTGGCTTTGCCATTCTCAAACCCTTATCAACCTCCGCTCCGAGTTACCTCGGCGGCGGCTACTTTGGCCCTAAAGAAAACAATGTGGCCCAAGCCGCCGCAAGCTCCGCCGGCTCGCTCGGGCTGCTTTTCACTTCTGGCTTTCCCGCGGCGTACCAACTCGGTCTTCTCAACGCCACCCCCCAGGAAGATATCGGCCGACTCTTCACGTTTACGATCTGCTGTGCCTTTTTTGGACTTGCATTTTCGATCCCGCTGCGCAAGTTTTACATTCTCAAACTCAAGTTGGTCTTTCCGTCAGGCGTGGCGTCGGCGTATACGATCCGATCGTTGCACGTGGGCAAAAGCGCGGCGCTGGACGCGAAACGCAAGACCAAGGCGTTGATCCTATCGTTTTGTTTTGCAATCGGGTTGAGGGTCGTGAGCGAGTATGCACCAGGGATACTTTGGGACTGGCACTTGTTTTATTCGCTCAGTCGGATTGGGTGGACGTCTGCGATCAACGCGGAGAGTTGGGTGCGTGTTCTGATTTCGCTCGCCATTGTTTATTTGTTCGATCCGGGGTCTTGACTGATAATGGTACACGTGGGTAGGGATGGATTTGGGAATGGACACCGGCGTTCATCGGTGCGGGCATGTTGACGGGCATCAACGCCTCGTATAGTTTTTTGGGCGGGGTACGTGTTTGGACGCATGTAGTTTTTTATATCTGTGCTGATGGCCGGTGTTTCAGAGTTTCCTGGCATGGGCCATCATTGGACCCATCATCGTCCGTATGGGCAAGGTGCGTTCTCCTTCGGGCTTTCACTGACGTGGCCTGACGCACGCATAGGCATTTGGGATCCCTGCAAACCCAAACATTCCTGGCTACATGAATTACGCTTCGATGTAGGCCGCATCTCGCCTGTACTCGATGTCGTGCATGCTTATACCTCGAGCTAGTTCGCTCACCGACCCCGTTAATCACCCCTCTCCGCGCTACTGGCTGGTACCTATTTTCCTCTTTATCAGCATGATCACGCCTACTCACGTCACATGATCAGGTTTGGCCAGGCACCCTGATGTTGCTCTGCACGAGCTTTGCCGAAGTTGGGTGTAACTGGAAATCCATTTACGCCGCCGTGCGCACCATGGCATTGCCCGTCACCGAGCGCTTCTACAAGCATTCCCTGGGCGGCGCAGACGCACCCACAAGCGAGGACGAGATCGAGGACCCTGTCCCAGCAAACGAACGCGTTCCGTTCTGGATGTGGGGGTCGGTGTTTATACTGAGCGTCATTCTCAGCTGTGTCGTGATGGGCGTTCAATTTGGTCAAAACGTCGGGATTACGTTGTTGGGTGGGTTGGCGGTTTTCGTTGCTTTTTTATGTTGCTTTCAATGAGCGACGCACGGATGCTGATGTGTCTTGGCAGCCATCATCTTTTCGTTCTTGTTTAGCTTTATTGGGTGCGAGAGTTCGGGGCGGACGAACATCAATCCCGTCACTTCTATCGGTATGTGCTGTTTGTTTCTTCCAAAAAAGATTTTTTTGGAGATGTGGGTGTCTGTCCCTGACGCGAGGGACTGTTATTACAGGTAATGCATCTCAGCTTGTGTTTGGTGGAGTGGGTAAAGGACAGGGTTATTCGTTTAAGCGAGGGGAGCTGCTCAATTTGCTATCGGGCATGCTGGCGCTAGGTGTGTCTCGTCCAGGCTCTCACTCTGATTCCCTCACAGCAACCCCCTTTTTCATCCAGGCGCTGCAGAACAAGGTACGCCTCCATTTCTGCATAGCAATACACCACAACAATTGCTAATAATTACAACGGGCTAATTAAAAAAATAAATGACCATGCGCAACCCAACAGCCGCCGACATGATCGGCGATCTCAAGACCGCCCATCTCCTACGGTCCTCTCCGAAAGCCGTGTTCGGAGGACAACTGTGTGGCGCGATCGTGTCCATTTTCATGTCTGCCGGCGTCTATGTCGTTTTTTCGACTGCGTATCCGTGTATCAATGATTTAAAGTATGCGACGTGTAGTTTTCCGACGCCGGATGTGCAGTCGTGGCGGGTGCGTCTCCTTCTTTCTTGGTGTGGGGTGGCCCCAGACTGTGCGCTGACTTGTTGACATGTGTGCCATCGACATGTATGTGGACGTGGACATGGGTGGATAGGCCGTCGCTGTCGCCGTATCCTCGCCCACGTTACCGATCCCACTTTCCTCTGGATACACTGCGATCGGATTAGGCATCGCAGCTGTCTTGTCCGTCGTCGCCAAGTATACGATCGTACCACCCAAATACCACGTGTTTGTGCCGTACGTCGTTCTCTCTCTGTGGTGTGCACCTGAATTGACTTTTTTTTTTTTTTTTTTTGGGTGGACATGAAATAGAAACTTTAACGCGATTGGAATTGGGTTCATCCTGAGTGCGTCTCAAGGGTTTTACTTGGTCTCTCCTTTCGGACTGATGATAACCCCCGGTATGGATAGACGTGAGCACGTATCCACTCGCCATGGTGTTTGGATCGACGATGGCGTTTTTTTGGCGACGCAAGTGTGTTCCCTGTCTTCTTTGTTTAGCCCTCACTCTGAGTCACGCACGTATGCATAGGGCTCCGACACACTACGACATGTTCTGCTACGCCATCGCAGCAGGGTTCATCGCCGGCGAAGGTCTAGGCGGGATCGTCAATGCCATCTTGGCGATTGCAGGCGTGGGTGGGGCAACATATGGGTTGAGCGTGGGGTGTCCTGGGGGTGTGTATTGTGGGTAGATGAAGATGAAGTGCGCGTGGAGGGGAGCCGGGGATGTGGGTGACAGGACGGGATGACGACATGGTGATGGAACCAACGAGTATAAAGACACATGTGTCCTTTGAGACGCGACGTGACGAGGTGTATCAATAGGGCCCCAAGCCTACGAGTCTAGGCGCACCAGCTGCGATGTCACGAGAGCACATCAGTGTGCCCGTGCGGACGGATCATGTGCACAATGGTACGATGGCACGATGTCGTCATCATGAAAATCCGACATGTCACTCACTCTTCCCCAAACGGGTCTATAAAGACTCGGAAGCACCAGCTGTCGAACGTTTGAACCCTTCATAGGCTTTATCGATCGCTACGTCAAGCGACACGTCGATGATTGATCGATATACCCAAACGGAGACAACAACCTCGCGCCTAGACTATTCCATTTTCCCATGTCACTCATAGTTTTTGAACGCGTGCATTCCTGTATGACACGGTATGTACACAACTATACAATAGATACGAGAAAAAAAATTCCTGTAGTGCAATAAAGAGATGGGATTGTACCGTGCAAGATGGATATGGATATGGGATGAATATGTTGTCGTCGTCAGTCAGTCATGTCGATCATATGCACGTTAAACCAAGCAAGGAAAGCAAGCGAGAGCAAAAAAACAACACACGCACGCACGCACGCTAGCCCCGCGACGTATACTGTCCATGTCCATGTCCATGTCGTCTACTCTCTCGTCCACGTCCATGATAGCGATCGCGATCACGGACAGGATAACTCGAACTCGACGTAAACGCGGGACGCAATGCGGTCGACACCCTCGAATCTGTACACGAAATCGCATACGCCGGAATCGATGGTCTGTAAATGCATTCCGAGGTTTGCCCATGGGGGTGCGCGTGATGAGAACGTCCCTGATCCACATGTCGGTGGAGCTGTGGGCCATGTCCATGACTACTATATGCAGATGGACTGGCCGGTGCACGGGCCGGAGACGCCGATCGTGACCATACTGAGACATCACTCGAGGACGAGGACCCCGCGGAGCCTTTCATGGGTGCCGTGGGTGGGGGCACAGGGTGGACGGGCTGGCCACCTGGACCAACATGCATGCCCTCATCGCCGGAAGCTGTTCGGCGGAGGTCACATCGGTCCGCGTCCACGTCCATGGGATAGTCTTCGTCATCTGAATAGGCCTCGTCTTCCGAGTTGCCCTCGCTGACGCTGGAGTTGGTGGCAGGGGGAGACATGAGGGCAGGATGTGGGAGGCCATCTAGGCGTGGGTGGTGATGGGGAAGGTATACGGCACCTCGTCCGAGGTCCGGATCCGGTAGACGTACAGGCGCACTTCTTGAATGATTCCGCCAATGCCGGCGCATATTTGAATTGACATTGAACTCGCGCCCACAACCCGGAAATGGACAGCGATACGCTATCAGAAGACGTTATCAGCCAGGGAAGGGCGGAGAAGATGGGGATAAAAAAGGGATAGTGGGAGGGTGGTAAAGGGACCAACACGTTGCATGATGAGATAAATAAAGCGCCACGTACGTTTGGCCCCCGTGTGGGTGTTTACGTGAATTTTCATGCTACTCGGACGGTTGAAACGTTTTCCGCAATGTGGGCACTGGTGCTTCTTTCCCCTGCCTTCGCCTTGTAGAGCGGCGCCGGGGATCTCTGATCGCAAATGGACGCGTCTGCCATCTGTGGTGATAAGTGCGGCTGTGGTGGAAACGGGATGGTCCGATACGGGAAAGGAGAGGATCGTCGAGGAGGGAGAGCGGAGATGGACAAGATCGGCTTCACGTGGGATCGACGGGGGGAGAGAGTCCTGATGCCGTTCTCTCGTATCGGGGAGGATCTCGCGCACGGTGCGGTGAGGTGGACGGTGTCGAGGCGGGCGTTGGTCAGTGGGAGTCATCGCGACGCGAAAGACGGGGGCAGCGCCGTGCATGCCTGGGTGGGCTAGCGAGGTGGCTGCGCGGGGACGGAGAGTGGTGCTGGAAGCGACATGTTCGAGCGAGGAGGTGATGGGGTCAGCGCGGAGGACGTTGAAGGAGTAGCTTGGCTGTTTTGAGGAGGGGGACATTTGTTGAGAGCGTGTGGCGGACTCTGAGGATGAGCTGGATGGCGGTGGCGATGGGGGCGGCTGATGGAGGTGAAAGTGGGATGGGAGCTGTGTATGGGTTGGATGGGGGGAATAAAGCGGGGGAGGGATGCTCACCTGCGTTGACGCTGTGGGACTGGGAGAAAGTTTTGGGAAGCCGGGATTGCCCTGCATGGACATCTCTGGATCCGGAATGCCCCTGTAAGGAGGTGTGGTTGAGAGAAGGGATTAGACTGACCTGGGAAGATGTCCCTTATGCTTGGGAGGGGGACGGATGGACGGGACATTGTTGATTCGGGTTGAGTGAGAGGAGAGGGACTCGAGTGAGGCGTATATATATGTGTGGGTTGACAAAGAAATTTATGAAGACGGGGACTAGACTTGACCCGACCGTTTTCGAGTGGCAATCACCGTGGAGAGACCGATCTCCGCATGCAAGGAGGGTTTGCAAATCCTGTGTATCTTCGCGGGTTCAAGGAGGAGCAGAAGAGACAAAAAATAAAATAAATAAATAAAAACACACGATATGCGACCGGGTCTCGCTGTCCACGTTGCAAGACTGTCGTCCACCTGAAAATCCTCTTCCGACGGCAGAGAGGCCGTTGTTTCCGTAATCGGCCTAGTGGTGATCTTTTTCCGAAATAGGCTACACAACATGACCTTATCCGCCGATCTCGTCGTCCGTTCTGTCAGCTTTGGGGAAAATCCATTCCCCAAAACTGGCGCTCTTCTCCGTGGATATAAGCCAGGGTGAATCACACACGAGGTTATATACGTCCCCCCCTTGACCGCTCTCCACGGATTCCATCAACACGCCGAACCGGCCAGTCCATCCCCGCCGTCTGATTTGCGCCTCGGCCCGTTTTGGATCGCCGTTGTCCCTCCACGATCGCTACCCATATCTATATATAGTAATCATTGATACATCCCGCGTGGGAACGCGAGCCCAGATCAAGATCGACACGAGAATCGTCCGTCCTCGTCGAACGTGAATCCAACGGTAATGAACCCCAGCTCTCCTCCCTCTCCTCCTCGTCGGCTCCGCTCTCCCTCTCTCTCTCCTCCTCTCTCTCTCTTTCTCGCGATGCGATGGCGATGCGGCGTCGCACCCCCGACGTGGTCGGCGACCCGTCCGCCACCCGCGGCATTCCAACCCACGATTCGCATCTCGGAAGATACCTCCACCGAGGCTTTTGTTATTCTGTCGTAATCGACGTTGGATGGTGGGATTCGCGTTGTGTCGTGTACAGTACCGGCGTCCATTCGGCCCCGTGTCTCCCCGACGTCAGCGCCCAGCACCGCTCTGGTCTGTGCGTCGATGATGATGATGATGGGGTTGACGGTGCGCGCGTCGTTGCGTGTCTTTTTTTTTTTTTTTTTTTTTCTCTCACTTCACCTCGTGTCGTGTTCTATTTTTCTATGCGGGTGTTCTATCCTTGGAATCAACGAGGAGACGGAAAAAAGGATCAGTCGTCCAGCGACGAGTACGACAACGCACCACTCTGCAACACATGCACATGATCGCCGGTGTTGATGTAACCAACCTCCCAAAACAAGAAAGACCGACACAGTGGACAGCAGACAACACACACGGTACACGGTACACGGCCAACAACAACACAGCACGTCGGCAACACATCACATCACCCACACCCGGCGGCCCGCGCTCGGGATCCAAATACGAGACCGCCCCCGCTAAACATTGGACGCGCGCACAATAAGAGCATCATATCAACCAGTCATTGCCGGTCACCCATCATCATCCCATCGGAATCCATTTCACTTCCGGTTCGAAATAAAAAAGAGTTTTCGGGGGTCGTCGTGGGGTGTCACTAGTGCGGATGGTGTACCATAGACCAAGACGAGACGCTGCGCAGTGCGTGATGTCGCTGATTCAGACAATGGCATGTAGTAATAATGATGGTGCTGACTGAGCCGTCTTGGAGGCGCAGTGTGATCATGATGGGAGCGATATCACAGCTTTCCCTCATGGTACACGTGCACCGTGGATACTTTGCACGGTGGCTTTTCATACGGGATTAGCAAGGGGTTCCTTGCCTTTTTGGGACCATTCTGAACACGGTGACAATCAAACGGTGGGACGGTGCCCACGCGCAGCATGCAGCGCTAGGTTACTTTTTTAATTGTCAGACGTGATCGGAATACAATACATGATAATCATAAAAATGGAGACGGAGAGAAACAATGTCCGAGTCAAGTACCCCATACACCTTCGACATCGACCTCGCGTGGACCATGCCCATGTGGTTGCGGCGAGGGTGCACGTTGATCGCGTCGGGAACGTCGCGAGACAGGAGCATCGTCGGGAGGCAACGCGATGCGTCCCCGGCGACGCGAAAGTTGATCATAGATGAGCGTTGATATCAACCCGAGCGGGTGGAGCACGGTGAACAACACCACCGTAATCTATATCGCATGTCGTCAAGCACACAAGCGCGAACAAAAAAAAAAAAAGGACGTACAAAGACGGGCGCGGGTTTAGGCGATGCGGTCCAGATGCTGATACAGATCCAGGTGGCAGCGATGGCCCAAATGATATCGCGTCGAAAGAGAATAACAACAAGGCTAAGCAGGTTGACGGACATGACGACGGCGAAGCCCGGCCAGGGGTGCAGGGCATAGTCCTCGGGATGCGAAGCGTATGTCAGCCCGAGGGTGATGCTGTGTCGAGGGTCAATTGGGATAGCCATGACAGGATAAAACGACGTACAAGAGCGAGTAGGGAAAGAGGAGCGAGAGAGGGAGAATCATAAAGAACCGCAGCGGGGCGTGGATGAGTGCCATGTCAAAGGGGCGGCTGTACGTCGGTGCATGGTAGATGAGGAGCGCGACGTTGGAATAGACGAGCAGGAGGAGGAGGATACCGAGCATGATGGTCGAGAAGAGGAACATGCGGAGGATCTATAAAGGTGTCAAGCATGTCTGTGCACGCTTGGAGGCGGGCTTACCCATGCGATGGCCCAGACCGCCATAGCCCAGTTGGCGAGCACGAGAGAGAGGCCAACGGCTTTGACGAGTGCTCTCTGTGCAGAACGTGAGCGCTGCGTGAGAATGATGATGCGCGTTACCTTTGTGTCTGGGTCCTTGGCAAGGATAAGCAAGAGACAATAGCCGATCTGGAAGACGTAGATGAGGATGACATAGACAGCGAGCCATGCGGGGTGAGGCGAGATGGAAGCGGGGTAAAGCTTGATAATGTCGACTGGACGATCATGCGAGTCAGGGTTAGAGTTGAAAATGACAGCGTCTACGCACGGATGGATGGTTTAACGATGGAAGAGCATACGAGCACGGTAGCAATGTTGACCGAGAGCGACAGCGGGGTTAACACTTGGAGTCTGCACGGGTCAGCCTACACAACACGATGCTAAACACGACGTACCGAATGAGGGAGAGAAAGTCTTGCACGGCTGGGTTGGACATGTCGACGGGAACTTGAAGCGACTCCATCATGGACGAGAGGAGCAAACACAGCGTATGATGTCATCATGAGGGAAAGAGACATAAACACATCCAAACAATCCATGAAGCGCGTGTTCGTCCCGACCGCACTCCACGCTGAATTGACAGAGTACACAAACCTCGTCCGCGTTCTGCGCACGACCAGGACACTCGACCTCACCGCTCACCTCCTTCACCACGCAGCCCAATACAAGGACAACGAGGCTGACACTTGGACGTCATGGCCACTCATCGACTGCACTGTCCCAGAATGGTCCTTCGAAGACGAGATACGCCAGTTGGGCGAGACAGTCGTGCGCGCACGTGATGGCGATGACGACGAGCTGGATTCGGACTCGGACCTGGACCTCGATGGACTGTCACCGGCCGCAGCAAACCGTCTCGTCTTCCATACCGGTGCTGTCCTCGTTCACATCCTGAACCTCTTGGCAGACCAAAGACCCGCTGCCCCGGGAAGCATGCAAAACAGACTCTGGCCAATGAACTGGGAAGACGTCATCAGTCTGCTCGCCGTCAGCGGCGTCGTCCACCCAACGTACGTCCTCTTTCATCACCGCACGACCGCCACCCATGTCCCTTCGCTTAGCATCGTCGCGCGTGCCGAAAAACGCCTTGAACGCATATACGGTCCATCGACCACAAAAGGCAAGCCTTCATTCCGATCCTGATCCCGTCCTGCACGGCATCTCACTTCACTGGACAGCCATGGAGAGGCTCACATCGGCCACGTCAGCAAGGGCAAGATCCGCGTTATTGGCAGTCGCCGAAGAGGATCAATTGTTGGCGTTGCCGACACTCTCCCGAACCTATCGGAGCGACGGCAAAGGTAACGTTGGTCCCTGTTTCAGCCATCATCCAAAATGAAACATGGCTCACTTCTTGTAGGCCATCGGTACAAGAGCGGGGTCAAATCGCGCCCCGTCGTTAATACGGACACGGACACGGATGCATAGCAAAATGATACTTACAAAGATCTCCCACCCTCACTGCATCTGATCAATCGCAGTTCCCATACTCTACCTTGTATGACCCACTGTTTCTGACGTGACTCGCGTCGGATGACATGCACGTGCACGCCACATACAGCATCGTGCTTGGTACTCTCAAACAAGGTTCGGTTCACTCAGGGCTATGCACTGCTATCTGTTTCGTATTCACACATCGATTTGGTTTACTCCTACACACTACTGAGGCGACAAGGTTTGATTCTTGAACTTCACAGCGTTATCAGTGTCCCCTGGATACCCCTGTTCAGAGTTTTTTTTTTGACACCTTTACTTACTCCAACGCACCAAGGGGATTCCATTCTCGCTTATCTGTGTCTCGTGGAGACACTGCGTAGTCGGCGATCATGCATTCGTATCCCTGTTTTAGGACGACTCTGCTGGTTCTCTTTCATCCGACGATCGTGACAAGTGATCATGGCGCCTATCGCGGTCACCTCGAACAAGGACTATGTATCCCGCGCTATTCTCTGTTTTTCCGTTTCACCATCATACCCAAACTTTTTTTGGTTTGCTCCCATGCACTGCTGAGGATTGATCTGTGTCCTCACGTATCGGGGATCATGACACTCAATGTCTTTGACCCGTTTTTGGGCTTGTTGGGTTGTCTCCCTCATCTGATCTGATATTCGTCGCGGGTCGAGCGTCTCACCAAGGATCTGCGTTCCCATGCACATTCATGGATCGATTTAGTTTGGTTCAGCGCTCTGTTTAGGGTCTCTGTTCAGACCTGCACTTCACAGCGTCACCCGCGTGCCCCTGGATACGCTCTCTTGGGGATCACGACAAATGCAGTCTTGGCCCTTTGATCGCTCTCCTCTCTCCATCCGATCATGTCTGCACTCTGGACATTTTGCTTTGCCTTGCCTTTTGGGGGTAATCCATTCGTTCTCTCCTGTCCGCAGCGACTGCGCACATGCAGCGAGGGCTGACAAAGGCTAGGCTCGACGCGTGCCTGGATCGCGTGGCGTCTGTGTCTATTAATTCTCGACCCCTCACACCTTGCTTTCACCGCAGTGCTGATAGGGGGACTCGTGGTGTGGTTCACGGTCCGGGCTGTTATACGCGTACAAGGTTCCATTCTTTACCCACACAGTGGGGATCATGACAATCAATGCCTTTGGACCCTTTTTAGATTCGTTGGGTGGCCTCCCTGATCTGATCGTGACAGCGTCTCTCACCACGAGCTAGGATCTACGCACCTTTGTACATTCATGGGATCAATTTAGTTTTTGGTTCAGGGTCTCTGTTCACACTTGCACTTCGTAGGCCTGGATACGCTGAGACTTTCCCGGGGATCACGACCAACGCCAGTCTCGGCCCACTCATCGCTCTCCAAATCTGGTCATAGGGCCTCATACTCTTTTTCAGTTGGCGCTGCCTCATCCGCAGCGACACGATGTCATACATTATGCAAGCTGACTCAAAGACATTGGAAAGAGGCTCGACGCGTGCCTGGATCGCACGAGGCATCTGTTCATTCTCGACCCCTCATACCTTGCTTTCAGCGCAGCGCTGATGGGGGGTCACTCGTAACGATAGGGGCTATCATATGGGCGCTGGTTTGGTTCACACGCATTTGCCTACTACTTTACCCGTGATGCTGACAAGCAGGTGGTGTGTCTGCAACGAGCTATATGGGCGCGCGTCATCACATCAACTTCGTACTCGGTTCCTCATGGTGCTTGACGGTGAACACAGGACAGGTGTTCAGAAACAAACCCACGCCTGAATCAGGCTTTCCATGAGGCTCATTCCCCACCGCCCAATGGCCGTCGTTTTAACAAGATCCCGAAAGGTGTGTGCCTGACTTTGTATGTCGACGGAGAATTATTTTTAATAAAAAAGCTCCGGGCCCCGGTGCCTGAAGCATCTTTTTGGTGATGGACCCAGTTGGTGGAGTCTAGACGGTGGAATCTTTTCTTCTTCTTCTTCCAATTTGACGGTGCAAGGGTGGCGAATAGAAGTTGCTCTCTTGAATGGCGGATGCGGATGCAGTTGCAGTTGCAGACGTGGTACGGGGTACGGGGTACGGGGTTCAAACGGTCACCGGACACCCTGTGGTTGGAATGGGTGGGGAACATCATCAAGGAGGATCGGCTTAGTGGATACGGTTGTGTTGCCAGCACCTGTTTGCTGATCAGGCCCAGGGACGTGATACCAGCCACTTGTCCACCTACTGTTCGATGAAGTGGTACTCCATGTCCGTTTTATATCGAATATTGATTCATTGATGCGTGAATATAGATAGATCAATGAGTCTCTAGGCACGACGCCGCGCACTGAGTGGGAATGTACCGTGAGCGTGACCGCACTACGCGTGCGGATGGCGGGATGTAGAGTGTGTGGGGTTCAATCATTCAAACGTTCGTCGGCACCCCAGTGTGCCGTATGGGCGTTGAGATGGGAGCGTGATGCCAGTCCATCGTTGATCAGGCCCAGGGACGCGATGTAAAGTTCCTTGTCCATCGAATCGAATCGATGGAACGCATGTTCCGGTGAACATGCGTCTAGGCACGACGTCATGCGAACGTGATTTATCATGCTGGCATCTCGTCCTACGTCATACAGTACATGCATATCGAGATACTTATGTCGTTCCAGTCATGGCGAGGCAAGATTGACGCTGGCTGGGGCAAGAC
>JBBPJQ010000565.1:0-20915 GCA_038088795.1 Boletus rex-veris
GTCAAACGACCGGTTCTTCAAAAGACCAGTTGCAACCAGTTGCAACTGATTGTAGAACTCATTTGGACTGGTTTTTTTCGGTCCAGTTGCAGGTTGCAGGTCCCTGGGACCTTCCCAGGACCGGTTTCGGTCCGGTTGCCTAATTAGGAAGGTCAAAAACCAGACTGGACCGGACTTTTAAACACTAATGAGCGAAGATTTGGGAGGAAGTGGCAGATGGCAGTGCAGGTGGGCTATTGCTTGCTGAGGAAGCCAGTAAGATTAACAAGCATGGTGATATGTCCCAGAACTCACTGCTTACCACAGGTTGAGAGGATAGTGGCCGGATTGATCAAGGACTTCGAGCGGCCAAACAGAGAGGTGACTCGACAAGAAAACGAGCGCCAGCCCAGGAGAAGTCGGAAGTACAGGTTGAAGCCGGATCAAAGCATTCCTGGAGTGCAAGAAGTGAAGCTGATGACGAGGTGGATGGGGTGGAAGGCCAGATAGAGGATGTAGAGGATCGTGACAGGGATCAGACGAGTAAGCCTAACAGTGGAGGTGGGTGTCACAACACAAGGTCTCAGCTCACTGAGAATGGAAGGTGCGGGCGGTGCTGCTTACTAACCACTTTTTTTCTCCAACTAACCACAAACGACTCACACACCAATGGATTTCATTTGTCTCTCCGCAATATTCTTTAGGCTGGCCCAGAAGAAACCCAAGTCCCATACAGCTGTGCCCTCAAGCACCGAATCATGCACTTCACCTCAAATTTACAGCCTCTTACCCGACTGGCAGACATGGAAAACCACTCCCATTCCAACTCGTTGTGTTTCGCAGCTGCCTGAGTCCGTCGTAACCAAACCCTCAGATAAGCTATTTACCTTTTTGTTTCTCATCTTACCATATCTCATCTATGACTACGTGTGTCAGTGGCACCACCTAATTCTCAGCCTGGTAAGTCAACCTGTGCTGCACACTAATTCTACTTATTCGTTTCTTTACTAGCTTTTACTTATCGCCCATATGGTGGAATCAAAGACCACCCCAAGAAACCAGCACCAGCCGCTGATGCAATCACACCATCGTCAAGACACTCATTGCCCCAGTCACAAGTTGTCATCATGCATCCAGCACATGGCACTGCTATCATCGAGAACCATTAAGGACCTTCAAATAGAAACATGCTGCAGCGAGGCACAGGTAAAGTAATCAGACACAACGATGATGTGAAGGGACAAGAGGATGATCAGGATGGCGATGTGGATGAACGGCCTGGCAGCATAGAATCTGACTGGTACGTGGAACCACACCTGATTCACTCAGGCTGAACGATCTGGGCATTGCACCAGTGACGATGACGACAACTCGGATGAAGAAGTCGGAATGTTGACCTGCCACATGCAGAAACTAGACCACCATAGACAAGAACACTGTGATCCACGGTCAGCTGTTGGCACACAGAAGCAAGCACAGGTACATTTACACCTCGGCAGCTCGAGTCCAAGCCAACTAATGAATATCAAATGATGCTGTAACCCACAGCCAGCTGTTGACATGCAGAAACAAGCAGAGGTTTGTTCACCTCATTGTGTGCTTGAGTTCAAGCCAACTAACATACAACATCAAACCACCACAGATTGCCAACAAGGATGTTCGTCCAACATGCTCTGCAACAAAACAGGCAAAGGTTCGTTTACACTGTCATGTGCTCGAGTTCAAGCCAACTAACATCCAACATCCAACTGCTACAGATTGCCGACAATGACGTTCATCCAATGTACTCCACAATGAAACAAGCAAAGGTTCGTTCACAGCATTGTACACTCAAGTTCAAGCCAACTAACACAACATCAAACCGCTACAGATTGCTGATGAGGACGTTCGTCCAATGTGCTCCACAACGAAACAAGCAAAGGTTCGTTCACAGCGTTGTACGCTTGAGTTCAAGCCAACTAACATATGACATCAAACCGCTACAGGTTGCTGATGAGGATGTTCGTCCGACACGCTCCACAACACATAGCAAACTGCTGCCTGTTGGTACCATGGTATGCCTCATCCTGTGCTAACTAACAATGTGGTATAAACAATCCACAGATTGCTGCTCAGGGTTCTATGACACATCCAAGGCTGTCATCTCAGATTCCAGGTGCAGCTGCATTTAGGAAGGTTTCAAAGGGGGTTCCAAAGGTGACATTAATTCCTTTACTCTTCAACATTTTTTTGAACTACTCGACAGCCTCCTGTGTCTGTTATACCCCAGAAACTTACACTTCGGTCAGGAGGTGGGTTTAAGTCAGCAGGAACATCTCAACACCGCACGTCAGGTGTCCCTACTCCTGAAATGGAAGGTGCTGGTGGTACTACCCAGGATCCAAGACCTAATGATGATGAGGATGGTGCAGCTGAGAGGATTGAAGATGGGCCTGACCAGCTCCAAGAAGAGGGTAAATTGAAGAAGAAGTATTGAAATTGAGACCTCCCTGAATATCCAAACTCATATGATGTATGGTACGAGAAGTTGCTGCCACGATGATATGTCTACCATGCCACACTGGACAATCCTTGGAAGCTCGAGTGTGTGGAACACCTCAAGGCTGCACAATTACTCTGGGATCATCTCGTTCGTGTCCCTCACAAGTTAGAGCATCATAATGACCCAGTGTGGGCTCTCATAGGTTCCCAATCATTCTTAATTCTGTTGCTTACCTGTCTGTAGGTCAAGCAACGTACATATGACTGGCGAGGTGATCTTGGGGACTGAGCTCTCCTAGCTGTCTACTCATTCTTCGAAAAGTATAACGAGTTTGACAAGTCTGAGAACAGAGCTGCATATATCTCTTGGGCTGTTCCCAGGGCCATAGAGACAACCAATACAAGGGGTCTTCGAGTTCTATCCCCACCTCTGCATTTCCCATTCATGTGGAAAGAGTTTGATGATACAAATCTGGATGATGTTGTAAGTGATGTATTTGGCAAGAATCTGTTTGCTTATCCTATACATAGAGAAAATCTGGCGCATTTTTGCATGAAGTCATTCTTGATACCTTTGCCTTCTATCTTGAGACTACCATAACTGTTTCTGATATGCTCAAGGTCAGGAAGAATCCAGGAGCAGCTCTTGCACTTGCCACTGTTGCAGTAAGTCATTGAACTTATTCTTGTACGTTCAGATGAGTCTTGAGTCTGTATAGATTGAGAGAGCATTTCATCACTGGGAGACTGGTGTTTATGTACTTCCAGCAAAGAAGCAGGATTGTGTTTTCTCTCAGGTAGGATGGGGCTTTGCCTTTAATGAGGTAATGATTTCTGTGGACCACTTGACTCCTAGGCAGTGGAGTAAGATCCTTGATGGTGCCCAGGACTTTGTTGGAATTTACAAAGCCATCCCTAGTGTTGATGTCCATTGTGCAAGGTTGGGTTTGGTGTCTGGAAGGGCAAATTGTTTTGAGGTAGACCCAGAGTAACAATATTACATGGTACTACTGCAATGGACTCATGTGTTATGTTTGTGAATGGGGGTTTGATGATCTAAGTATCTGAGAAGATTCCTGGTTTATTGGACTATATATGAGAGTATTAAAATCATATATTGATGGATTATTGACAGGCTGATTCAGTAAAATTAATGAAGGGTTGGTGATCTTACCTCATAAGTTACCTGAAAATATTTGTATCTGAGTTACCTGTTATACTAGTCCATTGATATGTTCAATTATCTGATATTATTGCTAGCTGATATACTAAGGGTACTGCATTGTCTGACATGCTAGTTAACTGATATGCTAATATACTGAACTACCTGATATGCTGATCAACTGACATGCTGAGACACTGGATTGTCTGATATACTGAGTGACTGACAGGTTGAAATACAAAATTGTCTGATACACTGACTGACTGACAGGTTGGGATACTGAATTGTCTGATACACTGACTGACTGACAGGTTGAGATGCTGAACTTGCTAATATCCTAACTAACTGACAGGTTGAAATACAAAATTGTCTGATACACTGACTAACTGACAGGTTGAGATACTGAACTTGCTGATATATTGCCCAACTGATTTGCTGGGGTGCTAAATGGGCTACCACACTAGTCAATTGACTTGTTGAGATACTGAGATAACTAACATTATAATAATGTGAGGAATCTTTTCAATTGATTGATTGAGGGTCCTTATAGAACTACTGTCAGTTCCCTCAGCTATTCCAGAAAAAATGTAGGTTTGCTGATGATAGGCGGTAGAGAGGGCAAGGTTGTAATTGAGAAGCTTCCCAAGTTCTTTTGCGAAGGCAGAAGCGAATTGGGGGCCACAATCAGAGATAATCTTGTCATATAGTCCAAAGTGTTTGTAGACTTTGTGAAAGAAGAGGGTAGCAATACCCTGAGCAGTGACGGTTTTCTTTATGGGGCAGAGAATTACCCCCTTCGTAAGCCCATGGTCGACCACGACCAATAGGGAATCAAAGCCAGCGGATGGGGGTAGATCGGTGATCAGATCACAAGAGATCTGTTGGAAGGGGCGAGAGGCGGAGGAGCAGATCAGAGAAGTTGAAGGTACCGTGGGATGGGTGTTCGCTTTTGCCTGCTGGCAAGAAGAACAACCTTCGACATATTTCCGGACAAACTGCACAAGGCCAGGCCACCAAAACTCAGCGGCAACTAGTTGCCAGGTTTTCAGGTAGCCGGGATGGCCGGCAGAGGCATGATCATGACAGCGGGTTACAATGGATTGGCAGAGGGATTCATCGGGGGGAATGTAGACGCGGCCTTGATAGGTAAGGATTCCTTCGTCGAAGGCCCAGTCTGACAAGTGGGAGCAGAAGGCGGGGGGTACAGATCTGTCAAGAGCATGCAAAGCATTCAGAATGAGGGGATCATCCTTGGAGGAGGATGAGATCTTCCAATGCAAAGCAGCGTCGATGACATGGACGAAAAGGGATTCCGGGAGGAGTACCATTCCGGCATTGTCGGGTGTGTCTGGGTGGAGATCAGGGCGGTGGGAGAGGGTATCGGGACCGGCAAGAAGGCAGCCAGGAACATGGATCATCTTGAGGTCAAAGTCTGCTAGGTCGAGAAGCCACCATGCTTGGTGGTGGTTAAGGTTCTGGGCCTGGTGGAAATATGTAAGATTCTTGTGATCCGTGAAGACTTGGACGGGGAAGGGTGAGCCGTGGAGATAGTGTCGCCATGCCTTGAGGGCACGGATAATGGCGAGAAGTTCTCAGTCATAGATGTCGTAGTTTCATTCTGCAGGGGAGAATGAAGTAGAAAGGTAGGAGCAGGGGTGCCAGTCGCCATTGACATCAGTCTGTAAAAGAATAGCATGAGAAGCGTGCTTCGAGGCATCGGTAGCAATGGTGAAGGGTGCGGAGGGATCAGGGAGGTGGAGGACCGGTTTCAAGAGGAACAACTCTTTCAGAGAGTCGAAGGACTTTTGGCAAGCGGCAGTCCAGTTCCAACTGGAGTTCTTCTTAGTGAGATCAATGAGGGAACGAGCGACAGTGGAATAGTCAGGGATGAATTGTCGGTAGAAGTTGGCAAAGCCAAGAAATGAGCGAACTTCTTTAACTTTGGTCGGGGTAGGCCATTTGGTGATTCCATCGAGTTTGACAGGGTCCATAGTGAGTTGTCCAGGTTTGACGATCATTCCCAGATAGTCGACTTCCTTCACAGCAAAGGAGCATTTCTCAAGTTTCAAATGGAGGTTGAGTTCTTTCATTTGTTGAAGAACCCATTTGGTGCGTTCAGTGTGCATGGTTTCGTCAGGGGAGAAGATGAGGAGGTCATCCATGTAGATAACGAGCCATCCTTCGGAGATCATCTCGTGGAAGGAGTCATTCATGAATCATTGGAAGGTAGCTGGAGAGTTCATAAGGCCAAAGAACATGACAAGAGGTTCGAAGAGGCCTTTGTGAGTAGTGAAAGCTGCCTTCCATTGATGACCGTTCTTAATTCGGACATTGTTGTATCTCCATCATACATCAAACTTGGTAAAGACCTTGGCATCTTTAAGTTTGTCGACGAGGTCGGAGATCAAGGGGAGGGGGTATGCATCGCGAACAGTATGTTCGTTGAGGTATCGGTAGTCCTGACAAGGATGGAGTTTCCCATCCTTTTTGTTAACAAAGAAGAAGGGAGCGGCTTGGGGGGAGTTTGATGGTTGGATCTTTCCGGCACGGAGGTTTTCGTCGATGAAAGCTTCGGTTGCTTTCTGTTCATCAGGGGAGAGGGGGTAAATCTTTCCTACTTTTGGTATGAAAGAGTCGTCAAGGTTGATCTCATGATCATAGGGGCGGGAAGGAGGGAGATGGTCCGTGGTTTCTTTTGAAAATACCGAGGAGAATTGTTCATATTCTGAGGGAAGAGTGATGGTGGGTTTGGCTTTCTCGGCGGCCATGGCAAGTTCAGTAGTGTTGGTGAGTTTGGCAATGATGGGGGATCCAAGGGGGGCGAAGCAGGAGCCGCAGCGAATGATGCGGTTAATGGAGTAAGCTTCTTTAGCTCATTGACAAAACTGGGATTCAGTTTCGTATCCGAGGTATTCGTATAGATGGGCATCATGGACAGCGTGGATGTTGAGGTGTTGAGGGGGACAAGGGGGAAGTTCGGCGATTCGGTGGGTTCATTGATTCATGGTGCGAGTTTGGTAGAGTTTGGAGGATTTGTCAGTGGAGTTGGGAATAGAGATGGTTTGGCATGCCCAATTGATGGTTGGGTTAGTCTTTCGAAGCCAGGGGATTCCTAGGATGACATTTTCGTTTCCGCAGTGCATAACATAAAAGAGGATCTTGTGGGTGATTCCTTCGATGTCGATGAACAAAGTGGAGGTGAAGTGGATAGTTCCGTTTTTGTTTGTGGATTGGTCAACGTTTCTAACGATGATTGGTTCGGGGAGTTTCTTGGTGGGGAGTTTGTGTTTTCGGACAAAGTCCCAATCAATGCAGGACATATCTGCGCCACTGTCTACTAGGGCATGGGCATCGACGACTTTAGTGGTGCGCTCCGGATCGATAAGCTGAATAGGAAGTTTCATTGCTTTTGAAGAGGAGGATACTAGTACAGGAGCGCATGTAAGAGAAGGAGAGACTTGCGTCGAATGAGTTCTCCATTTCAAAAATCCCAAGAGAAGTGTACCTTTCATACAGTAGTCTCTTCTTCATCGTTGTCGTCCTTGGTCTCTTTCAACTCGGGGAGATCTTCATTGGCAGAGACCTTCTGGACTCGCTTTCCTTTCTGTCCTTTAGAGGAGAAGTGTGGGCACTCGTTGCTGAGGTGTCCGCTCTTTCGGCAGCAGAAGCAAAGTCCTTTCTCAATGCATCATTTTCGCTCTTCAGGGGTGAGCTTGGCGACATAGACGGCATCAACGTCCATAGCATTGGGGTCTTTGGTAGGGATAGGGGCGGGGGTGGAGTAGGAGCAGTAGGAGGTTTGGGATCCTCCGGTGCGAAGACGAGAGACTTCCTTAGCCTGTTTGAACTGGGTTTGGAAGTGCGTAGCCTTCTCATACCACTCAATGATCTTGGTGGGAGGGGTGTCCATGGAGTAAATGTGTTTCATTAGTGGGTCAGGGAGTCCAGTGGAGTAGAATCCTATCAGGACGTTTTCATCAGTGATCTTTGCCAGAGAGGCATTGCTTCTAAAGCTGGTGGTATAAGCCGCAAGGGAGGGGAGGTATTCTCCTCGTTTCTTAGGGTGGGGGAACATTCAAGTGGTGGTCAGCCAGGAGATGGCGTTGGCGATGGTGTCCTTCAGAACAAAGGATTTGTTGAAGGAGTCTACGAAGGTCATAAGGGTTCCAAAGGTGATGGCTGTTGTGGAGACAGCCTGTTGCCTGAAAGTATTTGCCCAGACTAGGGCGGAGCCTTTGGTCATATGAGAAAGAATGTAGGCGATCTTTTTCTCATCGGTGTCATAGATGGATGCATTTACATGGAGATAGAAACGGACAGTGTTTAGCCATTGATTGGCTATATCGGGGGATCCGTCAAAGGGTTCAGGGTTGCTGAGGCAGAGTTCTACAGGTTTGGTTGTCATGGGAGTATGCAGTGGTGGGACAGGTGGGGTGGAAGGGGGTCTGAAGATGTGTCTGGTTAAGGCAATGGGAGTGGAAGAAGGGGGAGTGGGGATACGAGGGATGGAGAGGGAAGCGGAGAGTTGGTGGGAGAGATCAAGGGTATCATCGTCTTCCTGTTGGAAGGGTAAGGCGATGTCTGGGTCAGAGGAGTTCTCATCATCGGACGAGGGTTCAAAGGATTCAGAGGTTTGAGTGCCTCGAGGTGGTCCCCACAGAGAAGAGGAGAATCTGGGTCGTTGGGCAATGGTGGTGCAGAACTATGGTGATGGTAGCCGCAAAGAGTAGCTTAGATCTTTTGTTATGCTTGGCCCAGATAGGGATGAGCATAGCCTTGAAAGATAGTTCAAAGGGGTACAAGGCAAAGCGTGCACTTAATGGTAGCATGAAGTCCGAGGATGACACTCCACTCAATCAGTGGGAGCGACTGGTTCAAGGGTTTCGAGGTTCAAGGTTCAAGGATTCAAAGGAATTGGTCTAAGGCCAAAGGGGTTCAAGGTTCAAGGATGACGAACAAGGAGTTTGAAGGAGTCTTAGAACGAAGACAAGGGAGATCTAAGCTAGAGTACAAGGTATCAATAGCGAGGGTTTATATACCTCAGTACAATGGTTAAGGGCAAGCATAGAAGGTAATAGAATGTGAAGGAAGGTTGTCACTGACGAAGCAAGTGGGATAAGAGATAAGAAGATAAGAAGATAAGATGATAAGATGATAAGGTCTTATGGAATGTGGGTGAGTCAGCGACGATAAGAAAACAAAGTCCTAGGACAAGGATCGAACATAGGAGTACAGATGAGAGAGAGACAAGGATGAGAAAAGGACGAGTCGTAACACTACTTGTTGATGGAGGAAAGGCTACCGCGATGCGGGGCCATAGGGAATAAGTCAGCGAGGTACAGGGGAGAAATTTGGTATATTCAGGAGACCCAGTGGCCAACACCACACCACATCAAGACGCACGAGGATGACATCAACTACACCATCAACAACACTCACATCCATCTCTCAAGCTACTCAAATTCTTACCCCTTCTACCTTACTTATTTCAAGCTGCACCCCTATTCCTACCATACCCAATCACCCTCTGGGTGATCTGAGTATATGATATCCATTGCACACGTCAGCTGACCTACTATACCACGTGACGTTTCATTCAGGTCACTGCTGATTTGGAAGATTGGCTCATCTAAAACTGTTGGTGGGAACAACAGCACTGGGGGGGGGCCTACAACCTGCTCCTCAGGGCATTTAAGAAATCGGGGACGAGGCAGGGGCACAGGTGCCCCATTCATACCTAGCTTAGTTATGTCCTACATAGGGTATAGTACCTCAATGGGACAAAAATAGGATTCAAAAAAAAAAACGCTAATGATCAGGTGTCAGTGTAGTATGACTACACTATGCAGTCAGCTTCTCCCCTGGCCCCCTCTGACTTCAATAGACGGAGAGACATCGTCCTTCACATTGTAAAACTTATCCAGCTCCTTCTAGTCTCCCTCCTTCAATCTCTATCTGGAATCCACAAAATCCCTACACCGTATCATACCTCAGCCCTCTCAGGGTATCAGTGGGTACTGGAACTTCTTTGCGGCCATCCTGAACGCATCCAATCAGAACTTGGAGTCAAAAAAGAGGTTTTTGTGCAGATGATCACTGAATTATGCTCAATCGGAATCACCAATTCCAAGCACATCTCCCTTGAAGAACAACTTGCGATATTCCTGTATATGTCTGTTACCAGCTTGACAACCCGACATGTTGGAGAGAGATTCCAATGTTCCAATGACACCATCTCTCGGTAAATGTTCAGTTGTTATTTTTCCTAACCACAATAATCTAATTTTCATACAGCTATTTCAAGAAAATGATACATATATTTTCAAGCACACCAATTTACCAGATATATGTCCAATTCCCAACAGGGGATTCCTGCCCCTCCAAGATCTGAATCAATCCGAAGTTCTTCCTCTACTTTCGCAATGCCATCGGTGCAATCGATGGCAGTCACATTTCCGCAGCACCGCTGGCTTGATTGTGTTGCAATAGTGAGTACCGGCATTGCTGCATGGGGTACTAGGGAATCCTCTCTAGGGACTTACCTTTGGACTGGGGGGTAACTCAGAGATGATAGCGGTTAGAGATCAAGAGAGTTAGAATTATATTCAGACTCAGCAGAGTCTTATATACTACTACAAAGTGATTACTTAATACAGGTCACGTGACGATAGGTACGTGTCCTTTCAACACTCCCCCTTATCTAGTATACGGTAAATGCATAGATACAAAGAAGGAAATATAAGTAATAAACATCCGCACAGTCTAAGCTGGCGAGCAGAATTCCAAACCGAGCTGGAAGCGAAACTCCTTGAACTTGACATGTCCAAGGTTCTTAATGAACATATTCACAGGATTGTCGGTTCCCGGGATGAAGAGTAGCTCAACCTGCTTCCATAGCATCACAGCATCGCGCATAAAGTGGTAGCGGATCTGGATGTGTTTGGATCGTTTTTCGGTGACGGGATTCTGCGCAATAAAGAGCGATCCTTGATTGTCATCACAAACGGGGATGGGACCAAGGCGATAGCCGAGTTCTTCCATCATTTGATGAATTCAAATAGCCTGGTGCGTACAGTCGCTCAAGGCCATGTACTCAGCTTCCGTAGAAGACAGAGCGGTGGTCTTTTGTAGGTGTGAGTTCCACAAGAACACACCATCCGCGAATTTCAGGTAAAAACCTGTTTGCAAGTGAGACGTGACTTTATCTTGTCCCCAATCAGAATCGGTGCAGGTGATTATGCCTTTACCGGATTTGCCTTGATATACGAGAGAGTAGTCTTGGGTACCTAGTAGATACCAGCAGATGTATAGAGCTTTGCTTAGATGCTCTTCTGATGGGTTGGCGGACATGCGGGCGAGTTGGGTAACCGCATATGAGATGTCAGGCCTTGTACCGATCATGAGGTACAGTAATGATCCGATCACTGTCTGGAATTGTGTCCGAAGTTCCGGGTTGACAGGAGATTCGTTCTTCTCTGGGTAATAACCCTGAGGGAGAGGGGTGTTGGCGATTTTTGCGTTAGTCATACCGCATCGCTCAATGACTTTGTCAAGGTATTCTCGCTGGTCGATCTTAATGGTTTGACCATCTCGATGTATATTTATTCTTAGGAATTTGCGTGTTTCTCCTAAGTCACAACAGTCCCACTTCTTCATGAAGGCAGCTTTGACCTTATCTACAAAGGTTTTGTTGGGGCCACAGAAGATGGTGTCGTCTACATAGATAATCGCTAGGACGAGCTCTTTGCCTTTGCGATATATGAACAGGCCAGCATCTGTCTTAAGACATGTGAAGCCGAGTTCTTTCATGGATGTGTCGAGTTTGCACCACCAAGCTAATCCTGCTTGTTTGAGGCTGTATATGGCGCGGAGTAATCTCAAGACCTTTCCTTTAAGATGAGGAGGCATAAAGCCTTCTGGGAAGTCCATGTATAGTTCTTCATCCAGTTTGCCGTATAGGTAGGCGGATCGGACGTCAAGACCAGTAATGTACCAGTTCTCTATTGCTGAGAGGGCGAGCATGCACCGCACTGTCTCAAAGTGTATGACAGGAGAAAATATTTGATCAAAGTCAATCCCTTCTACTTGGGAGAAGCCCTTAGCTACTAGGCGGGCTTTCTTTCTTCCATCGGTTTTTACATCAAAGACCCATCGGTTCTTAATGATCTTCTGATTTGTGGGTCAATCCACGATTTCATAGACCTTGCGATCTTTGAGTATTTGTAACTCATCGTGGCAGGCTTTACGCCAAAGTGTCTGCTCATCATGTGGCAGTTTCTGTATGTCGTGGTAAGTCCATTCATGATAGTTCACATTGGACCATTCCGTTTCCAGCGGGAAAGCACGGCTGCAGAGGTATGAAACCAATGTGTCTCCCCTTCCCTGGTGATGCACTCGACATCATCTTCCAACGGAGTCGGGGATGGAGGCATTCCGCCAGGGACAACGGGTGAATCCGATGGGCCAGCTGGTGTTTCTCCGACGAGTTTCTGCCAATCAGAGGCACGCTCGATGTCGTGGAGTTGCTTTAGTGGTTCATGACATTCCCCATACATGTTTCCAGGGCAGAAAGGGGCATGGCGTTCACGCTGTGGGCGTTGCGGGCGAGTGGGCAGAGGCAGTGGTGGTCGACAAGGAGGGGTAACCAGAGGTGCCGGGGGTGCCGGAGGTGGTGTAGGTGCCCTAGGGGTGGCCGGAGGCTGTAGCGGAGTTACTGGGCGATGAGGATGGACAGTGGGAGGAGCGAATTCCACATCTGACTCTAAGTCTGTAAGTGTTGAATCAGAGTCCGAAGACTCGTCATCATGAGAGTGAGAACGCAGCAGGTGGTTAACCAGCCGGTGTGGCTGAGCATTAGAACACCTTGGGAAGAGGTGCTCATCAAATATGGTGTGAGCCGACGTATGAAGCGCGTTGTTAGGGCGCATGAACAGATAGTTTGAATCACTACCAGCAGATACGCCCAGGTAGATCATCAGTTGCGATTTAGGCTGCAATTTGCCTTTGCAAGTCTCTACCGGAATGTGGACATAGGCACCACAGCCGAATACCCAGAGATGTGAGAAGGTAGGCTTCTCGCCGGTAAGCATCTCCGACGGCATTTTCCAGTTAAGCCAAGCGGAAGGGGTGCGGTTATACACATGAAGTGCATGGAGTACCGCAAACTCCCAATATGAATCGGGTAGGCAAGTCTGCAGTCACATGGGTTGTGCCTTGTCCATTATGGTATGGATCAGGCGTTCCACGCGTTCGTTTTGCTGATGGGCGTAAGGGGCGGATTGTTGGATGTTTATGCCATTATCGTGCATATACTCAGTGAATGCTTTGGAGGTATATTCTCCCCCTGCATCAGAGCGCCAGTGTTTTATCACAGCATTGAACTGAGTTCACACATAGGTGTGGAACTGCTTGGTCGCTTTGAGCGTTTGGTCCTTTGTTTTAATTAGGACTATCCAAGCCATAGATGTGTAGTCATCATAAAAGACGATGGCATACTTGTACTTATGGTACGATTCGATTTCAAATGATTTTAAATCAGAATGAATTAACTCAAAGGGAGTGTTTGCACACTTCTCACTATGAGGAAAAGTATGGTTGGACTGTTTACCAAGCTCACAGCTGGAGCATATGGGGTTGGTGGATGGAATTTCAACATCCAGGAAGTCCTTAATGTGCTTCTTTGTGGCGCAGAGCACATTGTGCGAGGGGTGGCCTAATCGGCGGTGGAGAAGTTCGTAGTCCACAGACGTCATGGACAGTAAGTCGGCGTGTGGACGAACGGTTGGTGCACGGATCCAGTACATAGTGTCGCCATGTGAGTGGAAACTTAGTACTATTTGCTTAGTACACTTGTCAAATATATTGATATGACCGGGAGTGATCTCAAGTGTCATGCAGGTGTTGGTAAGTAAGGTACCCATTGAAATGAGCTTTACTTGGCATGTAGGCATATAAATGACCAGTGATAAGCGCACAAGTCTACCTTGGAAGTGTATGATGGTGGTTCCTTTACCGAGGATCTCAGCGCAGCCATTTGCCATTTGAGAATAAGTGGGGAGTAAAAACTCTGTATACTCTACTAGATCATTTAGATCATTCATGTAGTGAGACAATGCTCCTGAGTCGAGGAGCCACATATCAGGCAGCAGGAGGTGGTTATGGTGGTGTTCTTTTTCTTTTCCCTTACCCTTAGTTGGTTGCTTTTTACAGCGATCACACATGGAAAAAGGGGGGGAAACAGTAGATTTGCTATCTACTGCAGACATACATGTGGTGTAACTACATAATATCTGAGGCGAAAAAATCCACGCGTCAGTGTCTGCTAGAGATGGGCAAAGAAAAAGTGGAACTGACCAAAAGATCGTCTCGTCCCAGAAGCGCTCCAGGTACTCGTCACGCTCCACGACGTCAAGGGACACCATGTCCTCATCCTCCTCATCCAGCTGGTCCTCCATCTCGTCATCACTATCATTGAGAACGACGATGCGAGGGGTCTCTTCCATCCTTTCAAGGAGGGAGACCGAGGCGGGTTTGCCGAAGGCGCCGACTTCTGCGAAGGCAGAGTGAACGCGCTGGTGGCCTTGGCCACGGCGGGTGGCAACCGGCTTGAGGTTGTGGATGGTCTGGGGAGTGGGGGTGGCCCCAATCCAGCGGGTGAGGTTGATGGTCTCTTGGACCTGAGGGAAGGCAGGGGGCCCATAGTAGGGTGCGCCGATGGTGTGGGCAAGGGCGCGGGGGTCGGAGACGGGCGTGGTGAAGGTGGTGGAGACTGGGCTGAGCACGGCAGGCTCCTGGATGAAGTTCGCAAAGGTGAATGAGGCGGAGGATGACTTGGCGGCCTTAGCCACACAATCCTTGTGCTTCTTCTCACCTTCTTCAGAGCGCTTGCCCTGACGCCACTTCTTCCCCTTGCCCTTCTCCTCATCTTTCGGTTTGGAGGAGGAAGAGGACTCCTGTTGTTTCTGGAATGAGGGGTCGCCTTGTTGGCGACGGACATTCGAAACTTTGTTTGCCTGCGCACGAGGCGGCGGGTGGTGAGTGAGGTAGTGCTGCCAGGCAGCAACGAGGGTGGTCTCCAGTTCCCCCATGGAGAGAACTTTGTTCTTGGTGGGGTCGGAGTCAATAACAGCATTAAGCTGCTGGTGGAGGGACTCGGCGTACTTGGGCAGCTTTGCCACTGTGATGAGGGCCTTGAGGTTGTCAGGGACCGTGTGCTGCAGCTCCTGCAGCGTGGCAAAGCTGGCGTTCAGCTTGGAGAAGGCTGGGCTGGGGTGCTGGTTGTCGGGAAAGGTGATCCCAAGCATGTTCCTCCATTCTGTATAGGTGGAGGCAAGGGAGGCAGAGTCGTATTGCTTCCTGAGGGCATCCCAGAGCTCTAAGGCTGTGTTCTGGGAGTTGAAGCAGGCGGCGATGTGGGGTTCGAGGTGGAGACAGATGGAGCCAAGGGCTTGGTCATCATTCTCGTCCCACTTCTCCTGGGCCTCTTCTTCAGCGGTGGTGGCTGTAGTGCCAGCGGTGGTGGGACGGACCTTGTTCATCTTCTGGTAGAAACCAGAAGTGCAGAGATAGGCCTCCATGTCCTGGGCCCAGTGCTTGTAGTTAACGCCGTTAAGCTTGGCGATGGTGGCAAGGGTGGAAGACATTGTAAGTAGGATCTAGAAGGGTGACGTGTCAGTATAGACCAGTGAAGGGAGCAAGTAGAACATTCGTGTCACTGAACAATGTCAGAGCTTCCAGAATGTAGGGTCATAGTGACCCCCTACATTCAGAGTCTGATGGCTATTACACTCAAGCGTTGCCGTGTTGAGTGTGTCCGGTGTTTCCGCTCAGGATGGCTAATGTCCAAAGGTATTCACCCATGAGAAGATACCGTTTGGGGGGCCATACAGGCAATCCCGAACGTAGAGCTTCAGGGCTCATAACCTGTTGCAATAGCAAGTACCTGGCATTGCCGCACAGGGTACTAGGGAATCCTCTCTAGGGACTTACCTTTGGACTGGGGGGTAACTCAGAGATGATAGCGGTTAGAGATCAAGAGAGTTAGAATTATATTCAGACTCAGCAGAGTCTTATATACTACTACAAAGTGATTACTTAATACAGGTCACGTGACGATAGGTACGTGTCCTTTCAACAGATTGCACGGTCACTATCGAAATCGCAAGGGATTTCTCTCCCAGAATGCCCTTTTTGTCTGTAACTTCAACCTCTTCTTCATGTACATGCTCACTGGCTGGGAAGGGTCTGCCACTGATGCGCGTGTCTATGACAATGCAATATCCAACGATCTACACATCCCAGAAAGAAAGTATCTCTTGGCTGATGCCAGGTATCCATTACGACCACAGCTTCTGGTCCCTTACTGGGGAGTTCGCTATCATCTGGCTGAATGGGGTTGGGTGAATAAACGGTGTGTACATCCGTGTATTTAAATGATATCCTGTCTGATCATCTTATCCAGCCCTCGAAACCATGAAGAATTGTTCAATCTTCGACACGCATCAGCTCGGAATGTCATTGAGTGCATTTTTGGTATCCTCAAACACTGTTTCTGCATCCTCCTACTACCTCTCAAATACAGCCTTGAAATTCAAGCTCGGTTGCCTGTTGCTCTTGCCTGTGTCCACAATCTCATCCTTACTCAGGATCCTCTCGATATGGAAAGTGCAGTAGACTCTGACCAAGATGATGACCATGATGTTCAAGCTGATGCTAACCCAGAGCCACGAGAAAACGAAGCTGCGGCAGCAGCAGCGGGTACAGGTGGAGGTTCTGAGGCAAGTGTCATGCATGATAACATCACAGAGCATATGTGGATTGATTATCAATGCATACTTGAAGAGCGGCAGCAGCAGCAGGACTTAGATGGCAGCACAAGTGATGATGATCTTTCAGACAAGTTGAATGACATGTATATGTAGTCAGGTGCAAAGCAGAAATGATGCATATGTTTTTCGGACGAGTTGAATGACATGTGTACATAGTCGGGTGCATTGAAGCGAACGAAAGCGATGCATATGTTTCACAACAGACAACATTTGTAGTACTACATGTAACAAACAATCATAGCAGAACAATCACAATCAGAAACCACTAGGACCCACTGAAACAACGTGGTTGTGCAAGCTGTATGTGTCTGATACAAATTCAATTCATGAATCATTGTCCTCGAGTGCAGTAAAAACGACAGCAGCAGTGGCATTTCATGAGTCCGAGAGGTGAAGTTTCATGAAATGACAGTGCTCTGCAGGAACCTTGTCACCAAGCACAGTAAGGACTGCTATTGCCTCTGCGACCACCTTCAAAGGATCTGTGAATGTATTTTCAAGTGAATCAGAGAGGTGACAGATGGATGAATCTACACAATGAAGTGCTATACTGGTCACATTTTTCCGCCCACCTTTGACAGCTTTGGTGCTCTGATTGTCTGAAACGCGGCTGTGCTTAGCGCTACTAGGGATAAGGGAAGGGATAGATTCCATAGACAAAAGTGGATCATTTGTGTAATCCGTGGACAGCACAGATAGGTGACACTTGCCAGATGATTGTGCGGATGGGACTGATGAAGGTGGAGGCATTTGCACTGACTGGATTGACATAGACGTGCTGAGAGCATTGATTGCTGTTGTAGTCAATGTAACAGCATTGGTGATGAGTTGCGAACTAGAAGAGGCACCTCCAGATCCCAGAAGATCGATTGCTGTGATGGAGCCAATGTTAACCAAGGTAGGATCCACAAAGTTGATTGAGGCGTCGTCTTCATCCATGCTGTGGTCCTGGGAAATGGTAACATGTGATGCTGATGCGGCCCTGGCAGGCCCTGGTCAGAACGCAGAAGTGCCGGTGGCACTGCCCTCTGGTATGATGTCATCTAATCTCTCAAGGTACAGCCATCCCTTGTTCGCAAACTCCTTGAATGAATTGTGCTGCTGGACAGAAATCAGTATTTTGTAGATGTTAATCAGTACCATCTGTACACATACTGAAACAACCCTAAAGGACTCACACTTAAGTGAAGCCTTTGTTTGCTAGGTCGCTTGCACAGAGAAAAAGACAAGTGGAAAGGAAGTAGAGTTGCCTGTAGGGGAAACTCCAAGAGAACAAGACTAGTGTTCTCTGGCGCTACATTGGGGTTTATATAGTAAGTACAGGTGTGCATGGACCGTGCTGTGCTACTGCTATATATAGTAAATACTGTGGACACTGGGTCACGTGATATACCTGTGTACATAGCCCAGCATGCGTGATGCACATGTATGTGGCAGCATGAGGTTGCGGTGTGGATCTAATGTGAATAGGAAGCATGGGTGTGGGAGATTAGATACACATGTGTGATAGAAGCGATAGAGTGGGGATGAAAGGCATGCATGTGAATGCGTGAAAGAAATAGATAGGGGTTGAGAATGAAAGAAAATTGATAAGTCCGTATACGCTTGAGTAGCGGTCGTAACATATACTATGAAATTATCGACATTCTCTTTTCCAGTACGGGCTTCATAGGGAGGGGGACTATCTGTTATCTTGCACGATATGAAGGTGTGTACTATGTGATCAAGGACCATTGGGTCAGGGACCTGGACCAAGATGGGATATGTGATCCAATGATGATCCATGAGGCGAGGATGATGGAATATGTAAAAGATATCAATGGGGTACCTAAGCTGCATGGAGCTTGGGTTGTCAAAGCCGAGGAAGGGGTTCCTGACAGTACCTCCTGCTATCATGAGGAGAAGTACCGGAAGATGCAGTCACCGAGAACCCATGTTCAACTGGCAATGACCCCCTGCGCACGTTCTCTGATGATGTTCAAGTTGAAGAAGGAGCTAATAATATGTATTCGGGGTGTTCTTGGTAGTAAGTGTATTTGACACAATTCTACAGGATAGTTGACAGAACCGGCATAGTCATACAACAGGTGCTTGAACGGGGTGTCCTTCATCGTGACTGTAGCCTGTTCAACACAATGATTGAAGACCTTCCGGACGGAGCTTCACATGGGTTTCTCCTGGACTGGGAGTTTGCCATCGAGATCACGAAACAGGGGGAATATAGTGTTGGGGGTACTGTGCGTCGTTCATTATTTCGTGTCTTTCCAAGCTGAGGCATATCTGAAAAAGGGGACACTTCCATTTATGTCTGTGAATATCCTCCGTCAACTCGAATCCGCCTTTGCGAAATCTGCCACGGTAACTGCACAGACAATCCGTAAAACAGCATCCCTCACCCGAGTGTTTATCAATTGCCCTATCTCCATACGCCATACGTACGCGGACGATGTTGAGTCACTCTTGTATGTCCTTATATGGGTCATTGTGATGTACGATGGTCCACTTGGACACGAGCGCCATGATATTGGACATGAAAAGACTTCTCTCTCCCTTTGGAGTGAAAAGGCTGCCTCTGATTTAGCGATCACACGGCATGCTAAATTCAGTTTCCTCATTGATTCTGACTGCAAAATCCTTGACAATGCCGTTACTCCTTACTGCAGCAATCTAATCCCTCTTGTTCACCAATGGCGTGCGCTTCACAAGCAAGCTCTGTTGACAGATACCGTAGTCGATATCTGCGATATAGCACGAGTCTTGGATAAGTTCATTGCAGGAATGCTGGAAGAGCATCCGGCGGAGATGGCATACATGGTTAATCACCTCACCGTGTGACATCCACCCGAGTCATCTCTGCCTGCCCCACCTGTCGCTACGCCCTCTGGCTCCTCCAAACACCTTCACGATGACGTATGGAGCATGGGTAACCCCCCCTTACCCAGCAAGTGTTTTAAGTCCGGCTTGTAATCGTACGTTCACCTTTGCAATTCATTCTGAGTCATTTTACTCCATTGGATCTGGCGATTTTATTTATTAAACTGCTAAACTCTACGATGTACTGGCTTCATGGTACGGAGCATGGATACCCCACCCACAGGTGTTTTGTGTAAGTCCGGCGGCTTGTAATCGTGCTTTCACCCTCTACAGTTTGTTCTTTGTACTCGGATTGGGCTTTTTTTACTAGTAGTCATTCGAGTGTTGTTGTTAGGTTGTCAACAAAGTGCCTGCCCTGAGTTTCGCTACATCTCACTTATCACCTGATAGAAAAACGAGTCACAACTTGACTCTGAATCAGACTGGAAATGAATGCTGCTCGGCAACGAACGCCCTTAACCTCAAGGCTGTATTGATGGCCAATATATAGGCTTCAGCAAGTGTCTTCAAAGGTCAGTGACTCCCACCCATTCCTGCCTTTCCTCGTCCACTACTGCTATGTCTTCTCAGATTCCCACTTCCCTCGCCTCTCCTCCAAGAAAGAGGGGTAGCAAGAAAGGCAAATGGTGTTCGTCGAATGGCGATGACACTTCTTGCTCTACGAAAGCCCGACACATCAAAGGTGATCACGCCCCCACCTTCAAGTCCGCCACAGTGGAGCATCACAATGAGTCCCAGACTGCCAGTGCTATCGCGATCCAGGAACCTCGTTATAGTGGAAGGGCAGGTGCAGGCTCGGGCGGGAGAACTCAACAACTCGAGAAGGTTGCAGCCATCCTCGAAGATCGTCCTGTGAGATCTCGCCAGTTGACTGATCTTCCAGAGGACACAGCCGTGAACCCCCTCGCTCCTCTGGCGAAGAGTGTTAAGTCAGGGCAGCGTGGTGTTGGCAAGAAAGCCGGTCTGGAGGTGAGCTCACTGACTGTATCATTTTTACCTCCATCTGACATTGTCTTCATAGTCCCTCCCCCCTCTGCCTTATGCACCAGCGGCCCCATGCCAAGTCCAAACGGGCCCAGCTCTAGTAAAGGTTTTTTTTCGAATGGAAAACAATACTCATTAGTCCCTTTTCTTTTCAGATGACACCTGTTCCGGTTTTCCATGAACGTTCATCTGGATTGGACCGGTTTGGTTTTAGCACTCCAGCTCCAGCACTGCAGCCAGTTGGCATCCCCAGGACGGAGCCGAACCTACAGATCCCGTATGTTGCTGCTCAAGAGCAACAGAAGAGGTTCCTTTCTCCACTGCCTCCCGAGCTCTTGCAGCAGCCACGCTCAGGATCTCTCGTTGGCCCTCCTCGACTGGCATTGTCCCGAAGTCTCGAGTGAAACAACCCTAAAGACTCACAGTTAAGTGAAGCTTCAGTGCTAGGTCGCTTGCACAGAGAAAAAGACAAGTGGAGGAAAATAGAGTTGCCTGTAGGGGAAACTCCAAGAGAACAAGACTAGTGTTCTCTGGCGCTGAATTGGGGTTTATATAGTAAGTACATGTGCACACAGACCGTGCTGTGCTACTGCTATATATAGTAAATA
>JBBPJQ010000566.1:0-20898 GCA_038088795.1 Boletus rex-veris
TCCAGTTCCACAAGTCAGTCAGTTTTACTAACCCATTGACCCACTTCCAATGACTCGGACAAGCAAGTCTAATTCATGTTCGTTAGCTTGGAATTCACAGAATGTTTCAAACTCAGCGTTTTTTTTCACCATGGTCCATAGCAAGATTTGGGCAAGATTGCCGCAACTGTCTTAGAAAAGTCCAATCAGATTTCTAGAATATGTCATGTATAATAGACACCATCCTCAGGAGTGGCGATCCCTGGATCACGCAGTCTAAATTTGGTCTAAATATATTGATGGTAGCAAGGTGGCAGCCGTTTATTCCGAGTTCCTGTCTCCGCTCTCGTAGCGGTGCTTCGGTGCCCATACTCGTTATCTTCGTGCCCTCGCAACGATCGCAAACGTGAGACGTACCAGCAGACCACCCGACCGAAACGAGAATAGGATAGGATAAATCATGCCTGGACATCAAATGTTGCATGCTATGTAAAGAGTCCCATTTTACTTAACAAAACAAACACGCTCTGTGTGGAGTAATTAGGAGATACCGAGAAATAAGGAACAAGTGGTCATACCGGGGTCGCTGATAAGACAGCTCTACCGCAGTTAGCGAAGCTGCGTGCACCGTCTCAGTCTTTACAGCCATCAGGAAGCAGACTTTGCACTCGAGAGGTCACCGTAACTTCAGTTCCACAAAGATAACGGTACCACAGTACGAGTCCTGCACAAGCAAAGCTGCTTGGCAACGCCACAGGCGAACACCACGCGCAATTGGGTGAAAACATCAATCAGACATGGTTTGAGTTCCAATATTGCTTGATGAAATGCAGACATGAGGTATTGCCAAAGAAGTACATACAGGAACTTTCACAACTTCTTGCATTCGAGGCCACTTCTCTCCCAAACACCGCTGCGCCGTCTTCATGTTCGTTTGTTTCTCCATCCAGCCCCGCCAATGTTACCGATCCCGAAGCTTCCGAAGGCGCCACCGCTTACGGTACTCGCGGGTGTTCCGGCTTCACTGGTGGGACTAACAACGTTCCCGAAGGATCCTTTGTGGGGATGATTGGCTGACGGGCCGAATGTCGACCGATATGATGTAGTTGGCATTGCTTGGATGGATAAAAACTTGTTCTGCAATGGCCTATCCTCCGTATTGTACTAGAAGAATCAGGAGGACAGCCTTGGTTAGCAACTGTTACACCTGACGGATAGCCGAGAAGGACGAACCTGGAACTCAAGCCCGATGCTGTCAGCCTCGGAGACATCCAGCAGCTTAACCAGTTTCTTGCCGATGCCGTTAAGTCGCTCCACATCGTCCTTGGTTCGTGTCCACAACTGGATACGGTCCACTTTGCTTCTCAGGCTCACGACTGCTCCGCAGATTTCGTCACCCTCTTCCAGTTCCTCCCCGACCAGTGCCATCGCCAGCCAAGCCCAACACCGATCTAGCAAGGCTGGATTGTTCTTCATTGTAAGGACCCACTTTCCACCTTGAGCATTTGCGGCATCTTCCCACATGGGCTTGATCCCGGACTTGAAGATATGATAGTTGGAGTTCCGCTCGAGCTTTGAAGGTGGCTTGAGCCAGTTGAAATAACGACAAAATGATTCTACAGTATCGAATTCACCAATTACGGTGAGCCCCGCCTCGTAGTCCCCGGACTCGGGAACAGCCGTAAAGGGAACAACGCCCTCGTCGACCGTGCCCTTGGTGGATGCGTAGGGAGCCTTGGCTTTGGTATCGTGGAATATTGTCCTACGAGTATGACAAATATATGGAAAGGTTATCCCTGATATAAGCAAACACACACACCAAGTATACTGGAGGGGATGCTCCGGCGCCTTCATAACTGCACCAGGCGTCTTCGGATCTTCGATCATCTCTGCTTCTGGAGGACGTGCCGATCCGTCAACACTGAGCGTTCTTGCCTTGGCCAGGCGGGCAGTGATAGCATCAAGACTTGGGATGTTCTTATACCCTTTGACCTTCTTCTCGTGAGGCTTCGTAACGGAGCCAGTTTCTTCATTGAGCTCATTGAGATTCTCCTGGGTAAGAGGTTCTATCTCTTGTAGGACTTCCTCCGGGATGGAAGGTGTGGTGGATTTGGGAGGTGTGGCCGCGGTCGTGGCCGTCATTGCCGGGGACGTTGAACGGGTGGACGGCGCATTGACGGCCACGGAGTCATTGGTGGAAGTGGTCGACAGAGATGTCTGTGATCCAGTCCGAAGGATAGAGGCTGCGAGGCGTGGGCGGGCGGACAAGCTGGTCGACGATGCGGTTGTGTTGGCCGAGTTGAGGTTGATACGTGCAGCGAGCTGGTTTAGCGAGGGTGGTCGTAGGGCAGCCACCAGTGGGCGCTCTGGCCTTGGAGCATGCATGGAAGCATGTAAAGATTGCGACGGCGGTGGGCTCGACATCGTGAGGAACGTTGACGACGAGTTGGGCGGTCCTGGTGGCAAGAGACAAGACCGACACCAATTTCATGCACCACAGCTTGTCGCATTTGATCAATCTACATAGTACGACATTCACGTCAACCTCCTGCATCCCGACTCATTCGTATTTCGTCCGTACAAAGTTATCTCGGGCTACAATTTCCATCAGCGACCCGAGGAAATCAAGCTTTGTCCATCTCGTGCTTGAAGGCGATATACCCAAGTCCAGGTTAACAACGACATCGCTGTAAATGTCACAAAGGAATTTACACTTCAGGACAATCGATGATCCTGCCAGCACGAAATGCAAAACGGACTCGTTCCCACACCATCTCCTTCATGTCATTTGTAGGTGAATCCATCAAGTTTCAAAGACCCTGTGGCACAACCGTCGGTTCCACCGTACTGGCGGTGCAAAGTTACCACTGGCACAATAGAACGTCACTAGCACTTTTTCGTGCCGACTTGCGACCTTTTTCATTTGGTCTTGCTCATTCGCTGCCATGGTGAACATCATCAAGAGGCCTCAGTGTCAGAGGCCAAGTAAAGGTGAAACCAATGCAAAGGTCGTCCAATTTATTTTAGGCGAAACCCTCATCGGGAAGTATGGTATCCACGGTCAGGTTTGTTGTGATGGAGAAGTGTGCGTGGTGAGATGTAAGTATATGAACCTTGATTGGATTGGCTCTGAGTCTGACTCCGATTCTCAACACGTTCTGTTTCATGACATGATGCTGATTAGCTCTTTGTTGTCAAACCTCAATACTCCGATCATCCCAACTTGAGCCTCTCGCGCTGGGGTTCACGATAGTCCACCGTTAATGAGGCACGCTTGGGTACCCGTGCCATATATTCACAAGGCGCATGAACAGTTTATCTTGATATGTGATGAGATCAAAATCCAACATATTTCTCACGGCACATCCATTGAGCCTGAGGCGAAGTCGAGCAATGGCGGTCCGTCTCCGAGTTCCTGCCTTAGTACCTCACTTGGTCACTTCAATATTTTTCCAGAGTCTTGCTCCCGACAAATACCACGTCTCAGATTTGGTCCAAGACTGTGCCGTGTAGACCTTTCCCTTTTATCATATGTTACGGCTGGCTAAAAGTTGACACGTAACACAGATCCCAGGACAAACAGCTCTTGCTTTAGCTTATTCAACTGGTCAAGCATTCGCAGCTGAGGCGGGGTGGAGATGTCTGAGAGCGAGCGCCCGTCACCGGAGACGGTGTCCGCTCTCCTGAGTGAGTTTTCAGTTTAATCGCGTCAATGTAAATCGCCAACAAGTACCCTCGTGCAAGTCTTGGTGACCGTCTTTCATGCACTAGCTTTGATCCTCACCTCTTTTCGACTTTGGTTTCGATATTACATCCGACGCCTTTGGTGGGATGATTTCTGGGCAGCTTTCGCACTTATCTGTGATGCTGTCTGTATGGTGGCGGTGTGGACACTCACCGCACCGCTTGATAACCCATACACGAACGTCGAGGCTTTGCGTGAGCAATCTCCATTTGCTGATTTATCACATTTAACTTGACCACGTCCGTATTCAGCCACTCCCGCTCAGTCGCGTACTGTGCACATAATATCCTACTGGCTCAGCGTCCTCCTCTACACGTGCTCCATATGGTTTGCCCGTATTTCCATTATATTCTCGGTGGTCCGTATAGTTCCACCAGCTCGAAGTGTCACCATGATAACTCTTGGTGCCGGCGTGGTGCTTGCCTGCATGTGGGCCTACATCTTCACTTCCAAGGTGGTCGCATGTGGCGTGGACAGGTCATGGTACGACGCCGTTGTCATCCGGTGCCCGGTGCCAAATTGGGTGGCACTGTCCGAAGTCTGCAGTACGTTCGTCCGAACCCCAACTACTATCCTTGGCTTATCCACCTTGCTGTTTAGCCGATACGATATCGGACGCCATCCTCGTGGCACTTCCTTTTCGCTTTCTATGGCATGTAAAAATACCCTCAAATCAGAGAATCATGCTCCTTTCAGTTTTCTCGACCAGTATCTTGGTCAGCGTCGTTAGCGCTGTACATACAGCATACCTCATACCCACGGCTACCTTCATCGGAGGGGTCACAGCAGAAATGGAGGTACGTGCGCCGTTCCCATACTGGTCTTGAACCCTTTTTTCTCAACCCTATCCCACGATAAATCAACTCTGGTATTATAAATAGGGCGCAGTCTCTCTCATCGTCTGCAATCTTCTCGTCATCGTGACGTTCATCTACCGCGTGCTTCGGAACGGCCGAGACCTCACCGCTGGGCTCTCTGACAAGCACACCCAGTCTTCACACCGCCTCACGACCGTCGACCTCGACGTCTCTGGCGGTTCTCTGTTCACGAGGACTGGCGCAGAAACGGTTAGGACTGGCTTTACAGGCACGCAGCTCACGGAAACGGACGTTTCGAGTCTCGAGTTTGCCAGCATGGGCGACATGGAGACGACATTTGGCTTCATCGTCGCCACCGGCGCGGGTGGATCTGTGCCTCGGGCCATGACCGCGAGCAGGGGAATTGAACCCATGTCAATGATCAGTGCCATCAAGACACATCGGTAGGCGTTTCCGTGGGACACGTCACGCCTCGGACTCGGGGAACTTGGCGATGCTTTAAAATAACATAATGGTTTTCATCTTCTTCCCCCTCTTTTTTTTTTCTTTCTTTCCTACGTCCCGTTCCCCGTCGTTTATCCCGTCGTTGCGCTCGTGTGTGACGCTTTTGCGTTTCTCTCTCTCTTTTTGAAATGTATATTCTCTACTTGAATTATTATTCATCGCGTTTCTCACTGGGGTTTTGTTCTCGTCCTCTGTTTACTTCTGACATCATTATTCTCATCAACCAGAACACTCTTCTTTGTCCCCTCACTTGTTGAATATCGTGCATCCCTCCAAACTACTCTCTCGCCATTCATTCTTTTCGGGTCCTCGATCATGACAATATTACTGTATCACTCGAGATGACAAGAGTACAATGTACGTCCCAGATGGCAAACAAGGCTACATCATTTACAGTAATGTTGGATATCCATTTATTGACATGGACGATCCTTGTTCCCTCGAAGTCGTTGTGGGCACGCATCATCGTATTCGTAAACAGGATTCCCTGTCCCTTCTCTTTCTGCGTGGGCTCTGCTCGTTACAGTGCCCACCAGCGTGTATTGTCACAAGTCCTCGTGGACGGCAACAATGGCTATACCCTTGATAGTATATCTTGAATGATTTTAACAGTACTGGGGCAAAGACACAATCATTCCCTTCAAGTCCAGGCCGGTCATACGCGAACAATACTGTTCGCATTTGGATTTTGTGCATGGCATCAAGAACAGCAACACACAACCACTGCAAGGGTATTCTTCAAGCAGACAAAAAACGATAAGAAAAGCAACCAAAGCCACGTTTTGTCCGCTACTAATGACAACGACGCACCCTCTTTACCACCCCCTAATACCCCACCCAATCAGAGAGAAGAACAACGGTATCGCCTCTGTACTGAGAATCGCAATACCAGCGTACACGACCACCTTGGTGAGGACTATAATCATCATGACACACATTTCAGCGTATTCCTAGACAGAGTAAAGCGACACACACCATCGGCGTCGTAATGCATCACCTCCTTGGTCGCCACCTCGCCCATCTTGTCCATCTCCAAGGATCCTCCGCCTTCTAGTGACCCGGTTCCGCTGGGCGTCTTCACTGCCCCAGTCAAGTTCAAGCCGCGCCGTTTGATTGCTTGACCCAATTGTTTCGAACCATTCACACCACTCACTTCCAAGGTGCCTGGGAGGTCAATCACACTCGGGATAGGGCGAAGACCATTCTCCATTGGTAAACGACCGTAATCCGTCGCAGGGGTATAGAAGCGTCGGTGTGGGAGATCAAAGTGGGGCGCCAACGCGCGAAAGACGGGTGGTAAGACGACGTGTAAAAACGATTTCGCAAGAAGTCGCCAGACAAATATAATCAAGACACCTTGTTATCATTGAGAATGTCAGGAGCGGGCAGGATGAATCATGTGGGTATCGGGACGCACCGAGGCCGACTTTGGCTCCTGCCAGACTCCACCATCTTATCCGCTCGTCCCATATCCAGATATCGCCTTGACCTCCAGGCATGACCGTGTAGAAGAATTTTTCGTCGAGGCCGGCATAAACAGAGTGCCATCTGGCCAAATATGCGCCCAGGATGACAGACACGAACGCAATGGCGTCCTCAAAGCACGGACAATCATCCACCGGTTGTGGATGGTAATGCACTAGCAAGAGGCACAATGGTACTAGTACACAAGGAACTAAGTGCACGTTGGTAAACGTCGTTCAGTAAGAAGTAACACGATACGAGAGCAAGTCGCCTTACCAGTCCACGATCCGCTCGCCAACCAGCGTTCCATCGTGTTGCTCGTGCTCACGTAGACTGCCCAGATAGTGGCCCCGAGTGCCACGCCGATACCACAGTCTGTGAAGGAATGCATGCCTGTGTAAATCCTACCAAAGACGATCGTGATGGCATACAACGCCAAGATTCCGCACGAAATCCAGTACGTCGTACTGGATATAGCCGAATGATCCGAGTATGCAGAGCGAACATGGCCAAAGATGAAAAGTGCCATGGACACGCCATTGGTCGAATGTGTCGATGGGAAACCATATTCGAGGTGATGCGTGCCAATAGCTGTAAGAGATGAGTAATGACGGACAATAGATAAAGACCACGTACTGAGACGATTTACAGGGGGTGAAAACGGGCGAGGTGAACAGACGAGGTCTTTGATAAACGAAGAAAAGTAGACACCAGATGCCAAAACAACTATCAGGCTGGACAAGCATATATGTCATTTCAACGTATGACGTTGTATGCTGAAACACCGGACTCACCCTCGTCCAACCTCTGGAAATCCAAAGAAAAACAGAATTGGAAGTGCAATCATGAAAAAGGTGTGTGTCCCAAGCATAGAGGAGTAGAGAAAATAGTTATCCAACCAAGGACTACGAAGAAGCACCTAAGAGAACCAAGTCAGCCAAGCTGTATGGAGCCCATACAGGTACTTGCCTGCAGGCGGGCAATAACGATACTTTCGCGCGCGACGGCCTTGAGGAGATGACTGCGAATCACCGCTCGCCACCGTGGCAATGTTGCATTATAAATGTCGTCTGGAAGTTGTCTGGGCGCATCTCGAGACGCCTCGGACAAGGGTTGGTTGCCTGCGAACGACCGCATGAAATACGATACGTCAGAAACGCTCCAAGAAATCGTCAAGCTGGTTCGCGATCGTCGGCGTGCGGGATGATTGTACGAAGGAGCAAAACCTTGTCGTGTGCTGTGTCAACGACGGACTCCTCGCCGTCGAGTTGGTGACTGAATTACTAATCACACGCTCGGTTACTATTACACCCAAATAGGCAGTCGTATACCAAACTTGGAACGTAGTACGTTCGTTACAACAATAAGTAACTTGAAGAAAGAACAGGCAAGTGGAAATAAAACGAGAAAAGAGAAGCAGGACGAACCACAATGACCCGATGCTACCCAGAGTCTGAGAAAAAAAATAGCGAATTCCGCAACCGGAGCTCGGCGGACCACGCCCCCCGGGAGGTCAATATTTCAATGGCCGAATGACAGACCCGCACCTTTCGGGCCCAGGAACGACCGACCTCAGGCCCGCCCCAACTGCAGTGCGCACGTTTGTGATGTGGTGTACGGCTATACGATGCACGCCATCACATGTATGTGCTTGCCGTCAGGTGACGAATCGATAACCCATGGCCTCGAACGAAATGTGCCCCATACATCTGACCATTTGTATCAAATAACGTTCCTTGGAACCAACACGGCAAATAATCCGAGATGTACACTGCAATACATGAACATAATCTACCATCTCCCAACGAGTAACCCTGAGAACGAAAAATCGTACCATTATATCTCGTCTTCGTCACCAAATGGGTCCCAATCAAACGGCTTGTCTTCGAATATGTGGTGGCGTGGTTTACCGTCATCTCCCACTGCGAGCTGGTCCTCTTCTTCATCAGACAAGCCAGCATCTTTCATACCATCCTTTGTCAATTTCAAAAGTCGCTTTCGTTCGTAATCAATACGTCGACGCGTCGATGGTTCTGTTGGAAACGGCGTGACAGGATTCGAAGAGATGACGAATGGGGACGACATCTCGTAGAGTGGTAGCGTCGAAGACGACTAGTTTCTCTGGAGATTAGCAAGGAAGAAGTGGTTGTGTCGTGATAGGGGACATACCAAATCGGGATCCAGCTCGTCCTCATCGTCCTCATCGTCGACTGTCACATTCCCTCGTGCTGCACGCTCCTTTTCTTCGCGATCTTTCAGATGCCTCTCGAATTTCCCGATTCTATTCCACCGCAGTGTTTCGACGGAACCCATTCGAAACGTTCCGCCGGGATCGGACAGGGAAAGAGAAGCATTCGACAGGAACAAAAAAGGCACGTTGCCAACCCCTTTGCGCCCCTGGATCTTCTTCGTATTCACTGTGATATGGATCTGTATCTCTGCATTGTGATGCTAGCATACGTCAGGGATCCTGCCCGTGTCCGAAAAGCAGTATCGCTCACATAGACAATGCCTCTTGTGAGGTCACCTCCCTTCGGCCAGACCTTGGAGAGCGTAAAATCTTCCTCGGCCTCCCATTTCCACTCTTCACCTGCACCATCGTCGAGCCACAGACTATCCTCCGAGTCGTTTCCAGGGTAATGATAAGGGTCACGCGCGGTAGACGCCTTGGCCCACGTCTGCGCCTCCTTGATCTGTCCCACACTCCCCATCTTGATCTTGCGCTGTATCTCAAATAAATGACCAACCGGATCTTGCGATCCGACCTGCTTTCCCTTGCTGGAGGACGACGTGCTCGTCGTCCGGCGAGCTGCCCGTCGCAAACTATAGGACTCGACGATCTCGTCATCCGTCGCGGGATCAAAGACGTATTCGATCAGTCTACGAAGATGGGCGAGGGTGTAGTTGAGCGGGACCTGGACGATGCGATATATCCCGTCTCTATCCAACTCTCGACCATTGACACGGGGATGGATGAATTGGAATCGGATGGGAAGATGCTTGGAGAACGAAGTCGGGCGGGGAAGGGTGGTACCCTGGGTGAGGCGACGGATGCGACCAAACGGGTTCGTAGGTGAGTCCGCAGGCACTTTCCAGTTGCACGTCGGCGTGCGCGGCGTGGTGAAAGCGGAGGACGAGGAGGGGATGGGGGACGAGGGAGGGAGTGAACCAGTCAATTGGCGCCTCTTCGGTCCGCGAGAGGGCGTGTACGAGGGTGCGCTGGCCGAGTCATCGAGGGGTCGTTTCGGGGCCATGCTGGGCGGGTCTTGGATACAGAAAACTTGACTCAGCGCATCAACAACGCGTAACATCACCATAGAGATCACATGACTATCACATGATCGCGTATACGCGTCGGCTGACAGCGGATATCGGGGTATTGCCGCACTAGAGTCAGAGCCGAAAATCCCTCAAAAAACTGTCGTGAAGTCGTGCTTTGGAGTAGATCGACCATGATGGCGGTCAGCAATCTTTCGACCAGTCTCACTTGACAGATGATATGGCAATCAGTGTGGAATACAAACGTGCGAACGGCGGATGCTATGATAGGGAAGTACAGCCGGTGTCCGTCTATATCTAATCGATGGTGATGGTGTACATGAATAAGAGGATACAAATTACAAGTTCCACTGTGATCAGTTCCTTTCCTTGCATAAGACGGTTTTCCGCACAAAGTGACTTGAAACGTGCTCACCAGATGAGGTATCGTAGCCTAAAGTTTCATTCGAAACGCGCAAGGCCAATCATTCCAATCTAGAGTCCCATGGATCCCCGGACCATACCAACAACGTCCAGCGCGTTGTTCATAATGCGCTCGATAGATCCTTCTTCCCGTGTGGGTCGGAGTCTCGTCCACCGAGGCGGTATCGAAGGAAGCAATCGCAGACTGTTCCAAATCATCAGCGTTTCCTGAGCGCTAGGACGGTCCTTTGGGTTTGGTTTCGTCATTAAGCGAGCCATATCACCCAAGACTTCCGTGCCTTTGAACTCCTGTCGGAAGGTGAGAGCTCCAAGTAAGGGAGTTGAAGGATACATGATACGCACGTCTACAATCTTCGTTTGATAGACATGACCAAGATAATACACGTCTAGTCTGAACGGGTCGTAGGGTAGTCCAGAACTTTGCTCGGGGGCCTGTATTCGGCCAAGCTCGCCAGTGACAAGTCGATCATGTTGCTCTGGAGGGAACTGTGTCGACAGACCGAAATCAATGAAATAGTATTTAATTTCGGCTTCGGAGCGTTTGCGGCTGAGACAGATTTCATCTCTGCCGTTGCGGGCTAGCCAGGTATTCATTGGGTGCCAACCATCGTTGTAAAGATTGGAAGCATCCATCAAGATATTTTCAGCGGCACAGTCACTGTACCAGTCTGGATCAGTGTCTATTTGAAACGCGAGATATACTCACCGATGTGCCACATTTTGCTCATGCATATACACGAGGCCCTGAACGCGATAGTCAGAATAAACACATGCGAGAGGGTAAGAAACCGACTTCTAGGGTCTGGTCCACAAAATCTATGATTTCCCCGAATGTGGTAAAGTCGGGTTCGTTGAAGGGACGGAGAACGGGCATGACGATGTATTGATACCACGGATCAAGGTCGTCGAAAAAAACAGCAAGTATAGGGACACAGTGATTTCTTTCATCTTCGCAACTCTTAGATGATCCCAGACGCAACACGATTTTGACTTCATGTAAATGGGTTCGACAATCAATTCGCTTAATGAACACGTCCTTTTTGTCCCTTCCTTCATCTGTGGCATCGATAAGATCTTCATTCTAGCGTGTCAACATGTGAGTGAGTCATCCATAAGGCGAGGGAGATGCAACTTGCCCATTGAATGATACTGTCCTCATATTCATTGTAGAGTGGATCCACAGTAAATCTCCAAGATGGTTGCCATTTGGGATGATATCGCGGGCGAAGTATGTATCCTTTTCTTTTGAAAAAGTAATATCTATCCCGCCAAAAGATTTCTTGTTCCTCCAATTTCTCTAGAGCGCAATCGAAAGCTGCCATGAGTACTTGGAGGATTTCATCAAGAGCAACAACACAGCCACAACGCTAATGCTATTAGATAATGTCTACAACGGTTTAGCATCGCCTTCCAATACTTATGACAGTCTTGATTTCAAGCTCATGTCTGAGCAGTTCTTTCTTCAATGAATCGCCCGACCTACGGTCAACTATCGGACATGCACTTTGCTCAACTGCTACCAATGTGACGGGTTAACAATTTTCGATGCCGGACGAACAGCTAGCCGGCAATTTGAGCAATGTATAGCTTCTTGTGGGTCCGACCTCGTCGGCAAGCACCGTTTCATCAAGCCTCAAGGTCAGGGCGTGTCCATCACAGGATGCTGAATGCTCGTATAAAAGCTCAGCCCGTCGGCCTACCCTCGATTCATCAGACCTGTCATACCCTTAATTTCTGCCACCTCATACTCGATGACCACCAGCACGTTTGCCGTCTTCTCTAGCATCTTCGGATTTATCGTGTCTGCCATATCCTTATTCGCATTCCTCATAAATACATGGCAATCCCATCTGCCGAGCAACAAGATCAAGGAATTGGAGTCTCTGATGGATGAGACAGAGACATTCTTCAACGAAGCTGTCGAAGATGGCCTCTTGATAGAACCCGGATTTGTTCGGCAGACCGGGCGCCGCCTGCAAATGTAAAGCCGTTTCATGATATTGTGTGGTTTCACAAAGCTCACTCTTCATAGACTGAGGACCATAACATGCGGGTTACAATCTCGCGCTTATAACGCCACGACACTCCGCCAGGATTGTCTTGAATTACTCAGGGGAACTTCGAAATCAATCCGCGGGACGTGTCAGTCTCTCAAAAGGCTTAAAGCACAAATCATTGTTCGTGTATATTATTTGACTTGTGGAGGTGTAGTCTGATGAAAGCCATCTGAGTAGACGTCCAGCGAAAAGGGACGCAGTAGTAGCAGACGTTTGGAAAGGAATTCAGGCACCCACCCCTCGCCTTCATCTGCTCTGCCGCTCACCCTGCATTCTGAGCGCCATCCCACCCCATTGTCTTTCGTTCGGACTCGACCCCGTTCGTGCCCCCCAGTACTTTCTGGATTCAGATCAGATGATGCGCAACGTGTTTGCCCTCGAGGGAGTGAGTGTTTGAATGCCGCGGTCCTAGCATGCTGCTGTCTGATGGAATTTCTGTGCAGATCCATTCCGCGATCCCACGCAGAGTGACTCGGATGTACGAACAACTGATGCACAAATTAGTGTATCAATTATTCATACATCAGTCACTCTCGAGCCTGGTGCTTGAGTGTCGTGGATCCCAACATTGCAACTGCCACCTTCACCTTCTGACACATCTGTTCCCACGGGATTCTGGACCCACATTTTCAAGGCATGTCTATTTTGTAGTATAAGTACCTCATCATGTACATACCTCCAAAGATGCATGTGGCATATCTAATACAAGCGTGGCGAACCCTTCGGACGTACAAATCGGATGTAGCAATTGGGTTATTTACAGTAATAGTTTTTGCTACACTACGTTCGCGCATGTGAGCTCTGGTACGCACGTGCCGTGGTGTGGTTGAGCGTGCGCGTGAGGCCGAGACTGGAGGCGGCACCTCGGCGTCACGCACCTCCACACACTTTGGACGGCCGTGTGTTCGACAGTGCGAGCGAGGTGGCACGGACACGCTCAGTCGGGCAGTTCCGTTCAGCATGGCAATCGATCGAGGGGGGAATGGTGCACGCTCAGACACACCCGCACAGACCCAGTCACCTACCTCAACGAAATAGGCACCACCATGAAGAGGAGCGGACGACCTGCACCGAGCGAAAACGTTGACCTCAAGAACTTAGTTGTGGAGAGGGAGGAAGCCGTCGTGCTTCCACAACTGCTTCCCAACTGCGGTACTGAAACGCATGACCGTTTCGCCGAACGCCAATAATTCCGTTCACGTTGCACGAACTCGCTAAGGTGAATCGCGAGTGAGAGAAAGAGTGGGATGGCCCCCCGAAAGAACGACAGGGGCGCCCCTGTGGTACGCACGGCCCGTGGTCGAGCGCGAGGCGCAAGAGGACTGCAGGCGGCAGCTCGGCGGCATGCACCTCCACACACTACGGACGGCCGTGTGTTCGACAGTGCGAGCGAAGTGGCACGCACACGCACACGCATGACGCTAGTCGGCACGCATATAGAACAGTACGGACGCAGCCGTTGAGCTTGGCGATGGATCGAGAGCCGCCGCGCCGAACCGTCGTTCACACGACAGGGTCACGTGGGTGGACAATCTCTGATAATTATCATGTTTGCCGCGAAGACGTGACCCACTAGAGCCTAGTAGCATTGTGTAATAAATTAGTACATAGTCTGGCATGGACGCTATCAATGAATGTCTCGGTCCTCCTTGCTCACCTCACTCACCCTGACTTTCGCCATCTGCAGATCATATGCAAAAGTCAACAAATAAAATGTAAATCCAAACGCAATCAACCACTCAATAACTCCACCGATGTTCTGCGCATTAAACAGTGACACCCCAAACATGATCGCCAACACCACCAACGATAACCCAATCACCGCCTTTGCAATATACGCCCTCTTGAGCTTCTCAACCTCTGGATAATCGTCCGAAAGCCAACGAAACTCGATCACGGTGAAGATGGAGGAGAGGGAGACGCCGACCATGAACACGAGGAGAAAGATGAGGTGTTCGGTCGGGTACCGTCCGGTATCGAACCCGGATAGAAAGGCGAGACCAAACATGGCGATGAGGGCACCGGCGATGGCGAGTCCGCCAAATATACGTTCATATGTGTGGGACTCTGGGGGGAGTCTGCCCTTGTGTCTGAGGAGCCGCTCGATGGTGAGCGAGATGACGAGACCGGGTCCGGTGAGGCAGCATGTCACAACGAAGAGGGGTTTTAGGGAGGATGCACCGACATCGGAGATGTAGGCGACGGCGACCTGGGTGGACACGTATTTGGGGCGTCCAGAGATGAGCCAGGCGAGTAACATTGCAAGGAGGGTGGAGAGCCATATGAACGCGGCGAATAATGGGATCAGTACAAAGTAGCGATGCCGTTCGCTCAAAAGGGACATTGTACGAGAGTCCTGGGTGGCTGGCGAAAGCCCTTTCCAAGCCCGTTTTTATAATTCCGGCAGGGTCGACGAACTCCAACAAATTTCGAGTGCCTTCAAGTTCCGTCCTTTTCTGGACGGCAGGGGTGATGAAGTCAACCATAACGTACGCATCACGAAATCATTGAAACCTATTTGGGGTTCCAAAGAGGAATGGCTCGGTGAAAATACCTGCCCGTGGGTTCTGGACGAACGATTCCGACAGCACATTCTGGATAGCAGTAAAGGGTGCACACTCACGTTCTGGAGCATTGAATAACATGAAAACCAAACTTCTGATAATGATATCTACTACTATTCTGGAACGTTAGCGCTGCTTCTTGTCCTCGTTGTCACCGCGCGTGTCCTCTTGAGCCTTATCTATCCTCAATATTAAATGACTGGGAGAACCGAACATCATCGAACCGCTCCCCGTCTCCCACCCTGCTTCGGCCAAAGACTGGACGAATCGAGGTATCGCCCCGCGAGTGGCCGGTAACGTCGAACGCAGGACATCCACTGGATCGGCATCGTCTTCTGGATCGCATAGCCGTCGAGTAGCTTCGATGGCATGGATCCAAGCCTGAAGTTGGTCTATAGAGTGGTATCCGTCCTTGAAGCAGACCGCGATGGTGCCTTGGCGCAAACCATGGTCATTCCCACCGGCTATAAATAGCACATAACGCTCCCCTCCAAACACGTGTAACGCGGATTCGATATGCTCCGCGGTGCACTGCGACCTGATATTTTGGAGCGAGGTGCCAAGAATACATCGACCTATTTTTCGCCCTGTGGATGCCTCGCGCAAGGTGCTGGGAGCGCCAAATAGCAACTCTTTCGAAGCGATGTTGGCAGGGGTGGGCGCTCTTTCTTTAAGCGTTCCACTCGGCAGTTTGAAGCTGGTCCAAAGTATGCACGCACGTTGCCTGTTGAGTGTGCGTAGAACCACGGAACGAACGGCAAGGTAGTTGAACAACAGGTGGGCTCCGACCAGAATGAAGAGTGTTGTATACGTCAAGGCACGCGTGTTGACGTAGGGTATGAGAAGTGTTCCGAGCTGTAATTCATCAATCGAAAGGTACGGGCTGCAATCTGGCTCTTACCAACATCCCAGAAAGCCCAACGACGGTCTCCCGGCTTTCATCTTTTGCGCTTACTTCGCCGACATCTCCCTTCCCAGCCAATGGGGACGCAAAATGGTTTTTAAGGGCCGCTTTCGAGCCACCTGCCACGAGTAAACAGAGGGACCTCATACCACTGCTCAGACACAGCGCAATTATTTGTAATGTAGCACCCGACGGAAGAGCGGACCAATATCTCGAAGGATCGATCGATCCAATGAAAGGCACGATGGTGTCGAGCACCGTGGCGGCATCGTTGAAGACGTCGGCAAGATATCGAAAAGTCTTGGTCTCTGGGTAAAGCGATGTTCCAAAATAATACGCCGCGAGAATGGCTAAACAAAGACTTGGCTTTCGATGGGATACTTCTGTCAAGGACCACGTACTCGTGAAGCGGGAAAAGATGTCTTTCAAGACTGTCAATAAGAGAGCGTGTGTTGCCGATGTGGATGCATCACCGACGCCAACACCTCGTGTAGATCAGTATCGCCGGAGCGACAGTACGTATGAGAAGACACACCTTCCAAGGCGCCGCGAGAAGCTAGAAGTCCTGAAAGCGAATTACAGAACGCTTGTAGAGCGTTGTAAATTTGATACCTGAGAAACAATACAATCATTTGTTTGAGTACACCCCAGAACTATCCGCGGGGTTAGGCGCAACACACGCACATCAGGTAATCTAAGGTGTCGTAAGGTGATTTACCAGCCCTCCACGAGATTCTAAAGGTAAAACTTACCTGGAGAAACGCTCGAAGGATAGCCGGCCGGAAGGAAGAGTTCAGAAAGAACATGGTAGAACGATCCTAATCCTGTGTATATGGCATTTGCGCTCCAAGACGACGATGATGCACTGGGCTGGAACAATGATAATGCGGCTCAGCACCATGTGTCTTGGAGAATATCTTTCTCGCGCAATTGACGACGTTTGATTGTCAGGATTCCTCACCTTGGGAGTAGCATCAAGACTCCTGCGTGGTGTGACCCACGGTCCAACAGGCACCTTGAACACACGACCCGTATCATCTCGCTCGATTACAACCACCTTAGCCATGCTAACGTCCACTTGCCTCGGGTCGTCCGCGGTGTAAAAAGTAAGCGCGTCTGAAAAGTGTTGGGTAGTGGACAGGACGATACTGGTACTATAGTGTTGGTAGTGTTTGGTTCACTCTGTTGTTAACTTGTTAGCCTGGAAAGTTCCGAGATCATCATATGGCGTTAGAGTGGCGCGTTCCATGTCCACGGTCACTCGTCCCCCATCCGCAACAGACACGAACACACCCGTGGAACCAGGTAAAAATGAGTTTGCGAAGACTACCCCATTCCACAGGCACAGAAGCACCTTGGCCCCACCTTCACCAGAATGACAGGCAGCTACGGCAATGACGGCAGACAGAAGTCCTCTGTTGGACCTGTCAAGCTCGTAGCGGACGTCTGGTTCATCATAATGAGCCTGCTCTCGCCATCTGACGTCGTTCACTTGAGCCATGTGAGTTGTGCTGAATGATTGACGCAGATTAACTGATATGTCTGGTTGGATTAGACGTGCAAGGCGCTCTTCGAGTACTCTCAGTTTCACCACGTCTGGCAGAGTGCGCTTGCCAAACACCGTTTCTTGTCCAAGAGTTACCCCCATCTTCGTCATGCCCCAACGAGTATCATTCGGCGCCAACTCATCACCACCACACGCCTCGATGTCGCATTCTCCAAATGTACCCTCAGACCCATTCGAAGTTACTCTTTTCCGCTCGAATTTCCGGGTGTCTTCCAGGGAATGAAGTTCATACCTGGCGGCGACTGGCTTGTATTGCTATTTCACAGTCGGACACTCAATCCTGCGCGACATTCGAATATATGTTTGTTCAAGCCGCCGAGGATGGAGTCGAGTGCGACACCTACTTCGGTCACATTACAAAGCGAGTGGTGCTGGCTACACTTTGGTTCGCGAGACGGGCCGTACAAGTCGTCACGAGGAGACGATCTCATGCTTTTGCGAACGTTTGTAAAGAACAAGTGGGTCACCTTCTGTTCTATGGCACTATGGTCCTATTGAGATCGGGGTCCCTTGTAGACGGACGTTCGCAATTTGCCACCTGGATACCAAGACACCGTCTGTCAAGATTACATTCATGGCCCATACCACGATACGGACGAGGAATTATGTCGTTGCTGGGGACTACCTTGTCTATGGGTGGATTACGGATGACCGCAAGCACATGCTTCGAATTATGAAGCTTAAAGACGACTATACCAAGCTAGAAAAGGACGTGATCGCAGAGATTGACTGCCCTCCAGGGAATGACGGAAGGCTGATGGTAGGTCCGGTTACTCACAGGGGGTCGACAAACATTTACTATTCCGTTTCAAGGTGCGGTACGACTTGCGGCTATCTGGGAAACAACCCAGGTTAATGCTCGTCAGTACGCGACTGATGGCTGCATATGATATTTCCGACGACACTTTATCATCCGGATCTAGATCTTTGCCACTGAAACTACCCACAGTATGGACGTATCTTCCAGAGAATATTTCCTTCGGCCGAATACTACACGTGTTCCATGAAAGCGCTATTGTCACGTTTTACGAGGGCAAGGTTAGGTTCGTCTACCCCGAACTAGACAAGCTAGGATCCGATGGAAAAACGATAGCCACTTACCAAGTATGTAGCCTCTTTTTTTTCGTCCTCGCCAAGGGTCCTTACTGATACCACGGTACTCAGTTTTCTTCCACGACACCATATAGTGTCAAGTATCCGGCAATTCTGACCTCGCAACGGATATTCTGGCCGCTGCGTTTTCCTCGGTCGCCGCCTGCCTCGGTCGGTTCAAAACATCTCATCGAAGCAGCCATGCTCCCTGCCCCAGGCAACGAGGAGCGCCACATCGATAGGATACTCATCGATCACGACGAGCTGTCTCCTGACCAAGGCAGTCTCGTGTACGATGCACAAGATTGGGACGAGTTGTCGGGGAAGCTGTGTATACGGTACGTGAAGAGCAGGTATCCGCACGAGTTTTCTTGGCGGAAGACGAGTTGGCGTTTTACGATCCTGGACATGGTGTAGCGATGATGTACGTTTTGCACGGGGATCCTTCGCCCCTTCTCCCATGTCTTGAACTTGGACTCGTGGACGTGGCAAACAAGATGCTGCACATAGACTCACTTATGATTGCGCTTGTAGTATAACTGTAGTATTTCACGGATGCAAGGTTATTAAGTGATTAGACGTTCTCGAAGAGCATGAGTTTGGCCTTCTAGCTGAGGCCATGATATTACTGAAGGGAAAGATTCGAAGTTCCGAATTGTTCATCGAGGTTGAATCGGACGATCGTAGTCTCTGTGTCTTGCTGTCACGTCATCAGATATCAAACCTTGAGCCTGACCACACTGGTGTGAGACTCCACGATACAACTCGTTTCTCTAAACGAGCAGTACGACATCCTTATAGAGGGAGAGATACCCCCCGGCTCACTACCATGTCCCTACATTTTGTTGCCTCTTATATTCACCAATGTTGGACGGGGATGATGACAGGCAAGATATCGATACGCCGCGTCCGAAGGCCCTCCAGCTCGCCGTGCCGTGTTCGCGTCCGTTGTTGCTTCGCGAAGATCTTGACAGCTGGAATGTTCCCAGCGCTCCTGGCACCTGAAGGCACAAACATCATCAGAAAGGAGAAAGCCGCTTGACTTTGCCAAGGTGAGGGGTTCTACTCCATCTAGAAACACCTTGCAAGTGTCATATCGTACACGTTCACGACATTTTACTCAGTTGCTCCGTTTGCACTGGCAGACCAGAGGACTGTCATCCATTAAACCTCCATATACCTTTGCCCCAACTATTTGATACTGGAGTTAGTCAGTTTCAGATGGCACCATCTGAGAACTTCTGGGGCAGGACTGGCTTGATACGGCCAATACATCTCTCATCCTTACCGTGACATAAAGGGGCACTACGAGCATGGCTATTTCGTTATGAGCCTGATGTGGAAGTGCCTACCCAACTGTGGGGATGGAGTTGCGTGGGCGATGTCGAGTTACTGCCAGGGATTGTGATAGCAAATCCGGTCTCTGCATTATGTTACCTGTACAATATTCAATAGCGCCAGACTCAGATTATAATGTGGGAAAAGAGGGGCGACGAGAATGGCTAGCGTCCAGTTTTCGTTGCGAGAGTAGATCGCGCACACAACGAAGTGAACACACTAAATCGTACTGCATGGAAACGGCCAAAGAAGAGGGCATGGATATGAAGCAAGCTTTTTTAGGCCGAGACGGCGATCATGGAATGCTTGGATTCCTCATGGAGCGTGAGCTGGTCGAGGGCATCTTCGAAGTGATCCTCGCCAGAGCGAGGCTCCTCTTCCTCCTTCTTATTCTCCTCTGGCTGCACCTCATCATCTGGAGGCTCGTCTTCGAAATCGAGCTGTGGGAGAGAAGGCAAAGAGGGAGAAACTAATGAATAGTGAATTCGACCACATTGCTTCAAAGCTTGCGTACCGGGTCATAAATGACACGGATGATCAGACTGCAGCTAGGACAAGTCGCGATGTCCTCGTAATTCGCAAGTTGCTTGCGAGAGATCTCAAAACGATCACCGCAAGGGCATGGATAGTGGTAAACGCCCTTTGCTTCGTCCCAGCTCATATCTTCGATTTCGATCTCGTCGTAGTACGCAACCATCGTGGACGACAGAACGACGAGATGGTGGTGGTTCAAACGTTCACTGGCAGGGGATGTGACTAGATCTGTGTCTGACTCAGCCAAGGTGGCTGTGACATCATGACGTGGTTGATTTGCTCTGAATCTGGTCCCACTGGCACACAACTTCTTGCAATGTGCGATTCCTCGACGCCTGATGGGCCAGCTGACCACACCGCTAGGCGGATATTGGAAGGCTTCTGGGCTGATCGTCACGTTTAATATAGACCACACTCCATTGAGTACGAAGCCCACGACTGTTTGCTTCTACTCAAATGTGGCGCCCGGATCCCGGATTTGTAACCACATTTTCCTGGTCCACTGGGAGGCCGTCCAGAGTCAACAGATATAGCTTCTACGCTTATCGATGCCTTTCGGCGCCCCGTGCCATGAGTCGATCTAAGACGTACGAGACGAGGATCGCATGCGATTTTTGACAAGAAAAAGGC
>JBBPJQ010000567.1:0-20892 GCA_038088795.1 Boletus rex-veris
CAATTGAATTGCCATCATGTCAAACATTCCTCCGGCAGAACAGACAAAAGGATTGGATTTCGGATCGTAAGAAGTCGTTGCGCGCTACAATAACAACAGACATTTTCCAGAATCCGAAGAAGAAAAAATCGTTAGAGAACCAAAAAGCGTCAGAACAAGTGTTCAAATACTAAATGTCATCGGTGTGACGTAGAATGCCGGGCAAAGGATCGACTCCTCTAACAGCCTCCATGCCTGCGGTTCACGTAATGTATAATGAAGCAAAAACAAAGAATCCAGCAAATGTCTGATTTACAAAACCAAACATAGGTATTGGCCGTTTTCGGGAGTGACCCATGTGGGGCGTTAGAGGAAGAGAGCAGCAACGGCAACACCAATGATACCAGCGGCACCAAACTGAGCGACGTTGGCAGACGCGCCGCTCGTGCTTGTAGATGTGGATGTGGGCGAGGATGAGGCGCCCGTACCAGTGCTACAACACCGTCAAATGACGTCACTCGTAGTATTAGCAATAAACTCACGCAGAGCTACCAGTCACTGTGGCTGGGGCCGTGCTTGAACCCGAATCAGATGCAGTAGGGCCAGGGGAGGCTGCACACAACATCAGCACCCGCAATACAAGACGGATTATCTCACGTACCAGAGGTTGAGTTCAAGCACGAATTCGATGCTATAAATCATGTCAACAAACATGGCCAGTCAAGTACGGAAATGACATGCGTCCAGGGTTGACGGTAACTGCAGCTGATTGTGCAGGTACACCGGTGTTGTCACGGACGGTAAAGCCAATGGATGTACCTATAAAGGATGAGCTGTGACGTTACAAACGAACAAGAATAGAACCGTACCAGAAGCGATGTTGACAAGCCAGGTGTACGAGGTGGAGTTGGTCTGGGGGAAGCTCTCGAGGGCAATACCGTTGGGTGTTGCACCAGGAAGAATGCTGCACCACACTCAAATGAGCGACGGGCAAACGAAGAATTACGCTAGAAACGCCTACCTCTACGGGTAGATTGTGACACGTAGAATTGAGCGACTGAAGAGTAAACACGTGTGTTATCACACATACCAAAAAGTAGGGCTCTGGGAGGAGCAAATAAACATCGGACCGGAGGAGGGATGCGAAGAATCACTCACTGGTTCCTCCTTGCCAGGAAAGCTGAAGGGGTTCACACTCGACAACGTTGGCACTACCATGAAATACCATCAGCCCGAGAAAGGCATACTGTCAAGTGAGTGTACTGACGGTGTGTTGATCATGAACTGTGCGAGAGCACCTGCGACGAAGAGAGCGACGGACGCGAAGGCGGTCTTCATGGTGGGCTGTCTGGAGTGAGGGAAGAAACAGAACCTGGGAGGCCGGTTGACGAGAACTGCCTGCGGAATTGTCGAACCATTTATGTCTCCGCCCAAACTTACGTCATCAATATTACGAAACATGCCTCACCACCTTCACCTCCCCCGCACCGTACCCCGCGCTATAATCACAACGACGAGCACCACCTATTCGACGACACCGACGACGTAGAATACGATGGCGAAACAAAGAGTAGTGAGCAGGGACCTAGTCGCAAGAAGACACGACAACCAACACGCGAAAAAATAAACATGACCTTTTAATAAACCACCATCAGTCCTGTCGCACGACATGCACGTTGGTTACCAGCCCATAGTGATCGCTGATCCACTCTCCTGTCCCACACTTGGCTCCAACACCCACACGCACAGGCTCTTCTACTTCCACCCCTCCCCGCGCAACCCAAAGCACCTTGTCCAGCCGTCTAGCCGGGTACTGACTCGGCGGTTGATACCCCCACGTAAACCCTTCCTCCTCCTCCTCCGATCCCTGCCACGCATCCGTCAACCCAACTTGCTCCGCGATCCTCTCATCCGAAGGCCCGATCGCATTCATATCGCCACCCACCACACCCCCATGCAAATCATACTCTTGCAATGATTCCGCGATGATGCCCAGCTGTTCCGGCCGGGCACGTGCACCCTGCGGAAGGGACTCGAGATGCGTGTTGGCAATCCGCATCTGCACGATCCCATCCGATAATCGTGGGGCGTGGGGCGGCGCGGGAACGGCGAGCTTGAGATCCACAAAAAGCCCGTTGCGCGTCATGTTCGAGCTGCTGAAATCGATGGTGAACGCCCCGCAAACGGGGAGCATGCGCGAGATGAGTGTGACGTTGCCGTAGTGTGCTCCGTGTGGCCATTTTTCCGTCGAAGAGGGTACGACGAGGAAGCTTCCCTGTACCCACTCGTTGGCGAGGATCAGCGTGAATGCCTGGATGGATACCTCTTGCAGCAGGATGCAGCATGGGTTGGGGCGTTCGCTAGGGGTCTTGCATTCGAACACATCTCTGCGGATGTACTCGAGCCCCGCAGCGAGTCGCCTTTTAGGAGCCTTGGACGCGAAATCAATGTTCCACGTCAAGAGACGGAAAGATGAAGGAAGTGGTTCTTTGATGCCTCGGGCACAGTTGGACGTCTGTGCCCAGCGTTTCTTGTGCATCGAGTAGCGTACAGCGCGTAGCGGTCGAGGGATATCTAGCATGTTTGACCTTCCCCTGATGGGTAGCGGGACTGCCTGCTGCGTGTCAGAAGAAGTACCGTCGAATTCAGATGGCGGGGAGGGGATAAAGGGTTCGTCAATATCAGAGTCGAACATGGCTGGAGAGTGGAAGCGTTGGGGTTGTGATGGTTATATGCTGGCCACGCTGTATGTCCGCAAGATTGTGGGTCGATGTGGGTGAGTGCCGCAGTGGTCAGTTATCTGAATCGTTTCCCAAAACCCACACAAGTCCTTTAGTAATCCGCGTCATATGACTGGCATGAGGCCAAGTTCCAGCTCAGACGGCACGCCGTCTTTAGGCCGTGCCCGCATCGTTTCTGCCTCGTGGCAGTAGTTGCGTTTGATATCCATCGGCGTTAAAAAAATCATGTTATTAGTACGGTCTGAGTCGAACAGATTAACAACAAATGCCATCCACATCTACCATCCACATCACAGTTCATCTTTCTCCCGGCCAATAACGCTCTCTACCTTCTCAAGAGCAAATGCTTTGAGGATGTTGGCCTTGATTTTGATTTCATCCAACTTCGTAGGCGCCAGGGTGCGCTTGCTTAGGAGTGATGCGAGGCTACCGGTACACGAGACACGTCAGAGCGCCCGCAACAATACACCGACACGCCGGCTCACCGCTGAGATTCCTTTGCCACATATGCCTCGCTAGAGTTGACAATTTTTGCCATCACACGCAGATAGTGTTCTGACGTGGCACCGAACGACTCTGACAATGCCTCGGCCTCCTTGAAAATAGCATCGCGAGCATCTCCGACAGCGGCAAGGAACTTTTGAGCGACCGAGTCAAGCTCCGCCAAACGCCCGGCCTATAGACATTCAAGTTTAATTTGCAAGCAAATTCGAAAAAATGGGAACCCACTTACTTCATCGTTGAGACCTCCATGACCGCCGACAGCCCGGTGAGTACCGCAACGCTCGTTAAGGAAGGTGACAAATGCCTCTTCCGTGCGTCCTCCTTCATAACTCTCCGCCTCCTTGCTACCACGGGGGAAGAACTTGATGGTGGGATATGACGCAACGCCGTATCGGCCCGCGATTTCCTTGTTCAGGGCAGCATCGGCATCAATATTGGCCACAATACACTGCGTGGCGGTGTCAGACTATGACACGGGGTGAGCAATGAATGCAAAACATACGTTGCTTTCATGTGTGAAATCTCTGGCGACTAACGAAAACGTTGAGACGGGAAAAGGCTCAAGATAAGCGTTAAACCTACCCTCCTCATAGATTGGCTTTAGGGTCTTGCAGTGTCCACACCAAGGGGCAGTGAATGTGACGAGAACATCTTTGGCTTCATCCTGCCTATTGTAAGGACAAGCGTTAGTCAACAGGATTGACAAGACCAACCAGTGCGATGTCATCGAATGAGTGAGCATCCAAAAGCAGTGTTGTAGGTGGTGGCGCGGCCTTGATGTTTGGCAGAAGAGATGTCTTTTTCATAACGCTAACACGCTCGTCAACAACCAAACGTCTCCATTCAGGACGATGTCACTTACAACATGGCGAGCGAATCGAGGTCCCGGCCAGCCTCATAGTCTTCAACCTTGCCATTAGCATCAAACCACTTGAGGGCTACGACGAAGTATGAAGTAGATGGTACGATGATGCATTGCGTAAATCACATACTAGGGAACCCGGTGACACCATGCTTTTGGGCAATAGAACGGCCATCACCGTCAGAGTCTATCTTGGCAATAATGACTTTCTCCTTGTCGTGCGCGAATGCATCCCCGAGCTGTTCGTAGATTGGTGCAAGGTTCTGAAAAGATGCACTGTTTAGACACGGATGGCACGACAAGGGAAAAGGCTGCATACTTTGCAGTGACCGCTGAAAGTAAAGTCACACGACAGTTAGTCGGGCATGTTCGACCCGCAAACAGGGTAGGTTCAGACTCACCACCACGGCGCATAGCTAAAGACGGAGCAGGGTTGGTGCACGCGCGCCCACATTGAACGAGTAAATTGACTTACAACTCTACGAGAGCAGGCTTGCCCTTTCCAATCACAGCATCAAAGTTGTCGGGTCCGAGTTCGAGTACGTTGGAGGCAGAGACAGCGGCCAACGAGCCGGCGAAAAGGAGTGAAAGTAAAAACCTCATGATGGGATGAGGAAGAGTTGTGGACGTGACGTGGAAGACAAAACTCGTATTGACGAGCTTAGTCAGCGTTTACTAGTACTACCGTCACTGCGGCACAGTACTATGTTTGCCTAGGGACTACAGACGAACGCATGAATGCAGTGGTAGGAGATAATAACCACGTGAGCGGGAAATCGGGAAACTCTGTCATGGCTTGACTCAGCCCACCCCGAGTGATTTCTCATCCAACTCTCCAGCCGGTATAAGTATCAGACGCGACCAAGGCTTGTGCACTGATACCAGCATGGCATCCCACGAAATAGATCCAGGGGAAGGGGACGCCGAGGTCTTCATCAACGAAGACGAAGTCTACGCAGAAGTCCCAGACGATGGCGATATACCGATGGACGACGATGACGATGAAGCCGCCGATCAGGTAGGCGACCTACCCACCGACGGCGAAGAGATCAAAGACATTTCCGTCCAACATTTCCGGAACCACGATGGTTCTGTATTCACGGTCTCATGTCATCCTACGGAACCTCTCGCTGCATCGGGAGGCGAGGACGACCTGGGATATCTATGGGATATGACTGACGGCGAAGTCATCGTCAAGCTCACGGGACATACAGATAGCGTGTCAAATACGGCGTTTAGTGCCGACGGAGAGATGATTGCGACAGGAGGAATGGATGGAAAAGTCAGGGTGTGGAGAAGAGTCGGGAAAGAAAACTATAGAACTTGGGAGTTTCTTACCGAACTTCAAGGGCCAGACGAAGTCATGGTGTGTATTCTACCTCAGCTTTGGAACATTGTACCGACAAAGACCTAGTGGTTGCGATGGCATCCGAGGGGAACTATCCTCCTAGCGGGATCGAACGACTCCACCGTGTGGTTATGGCAATGTGAGAATACTTTACAAGGTTATCGTCATGCTAATCCCACGAGACAGTGCCCTCGGGAAACACGATGCAGGTATTTGCAGGCCATACTGGTCCGGTTCAGTGTGGCGAGTTCACTCCCGATGGTACGTAAAGCCCATACCTCTTGGCGGAAATCTTATCGTCTGGTTCAGGTAAACGGATAGTGACGGCCAGTGCTGATGGAACGCTCATCTATTGGGATCCGCGTTCACCAACCCCCGTTTTCAAGCTCACTCCTCAGGATGCTCGTTTCGAACTAGACGCTATTACCTCTTTGGCGGTCAACCCTTCCTCTACACTGGCTGTTGTCGGAGGGACCTCGGGGAGCGTTCGGGTCGTGAGTCTGAGTAAAGGGGTAGTCGTAGGGGCGCTTGGAGGACACGCCGAGGGAGAGAGCGTCGAGGCGGTCCAGTTTGTCGATCTCCCTGGGACGGCAACTGGCCCTGGCATTGTCGTAACCGGCGGCACAGATGGTAAGGCATGTATCTGGGACGTCAGTACGATGCGTCTGCGTGCAACACTGGAACACCAGGTCTGTTCCGTTACATCCTTTTAACGCAGCGTCTGATCAGCGCTTGCAGGATGCGATCACGAACGTGATGGCTCCTCCGTCGCCAAATAACCATCTGATTGTCACAGCCTCGGCTGACAAGACACTGAAGACGTGGGATGCACGAACAGGCACACTCGTTAAGGAATACACGGGCCATCATGGGCCCGTCCTCGGTGCCTCGCTCGGACTGCGGGGTTCCGTGGTAGTGAGCGCAGGTGATGATGGTGTTTGTCTCGTCTTTACTATGTAGTTTACATAATCCAGTGTATCTGCTCTCGTCCTCCCCCATAATGTACTACGCCAACTCGTATGGCCAAGACAGCCCACCACCGCAGCTCACCAACAACCCCTTCATAGGCGATCCCACAACTGCACACGCCCGCTTTCCGGATCTCACCGCATCTAATCAACCCCAGTATCCACAGTATTCAAGTTACCCTCAATCCTATGCCAGCCCTGGTGGTCTCCAGTCACAGCAGATCCCCTCTCAGACACAGTTTACACCGACGACTTATCAGTACCCAGCCCAAGCGTACGTCCCCGCTTGTTCGCTTCCCATCGATCCACTCACACCCCTCTCCAACAGCCCTCAACCCGGCGCATTCCAACCCACTGGCTTTGCACAACAACAATACCCCATCGCATCGAGCCACGCATACGCCAACTATGCTCAACCACAACCACAACCGCCACCGACTACCGTCACACCAAACTACCTCACCGAATTCGATCCGTACGGACAGGCCTCTCAGAGCCAGAGACAGATCACCCCCCCGAGCAACACGTCCTCATCCAACACGGCCCCCACAGGCATCCCTCACCCCCGCGACCTCATTCGGACCCACAAGGTCGGGCTCGAAGCCTGGGACACGTACAGCTGGAAACAGCTCTTGAGTGGGTGCGATGCGCTCAAAGGGGCGTGGCATGCGCGCAAGATGCAGGCAGAGAGCGTCGTGAGGCAGTATGGGGGACATGTTGAGACGGGGTTGTTTGGTCCTGATCCGGCGTTTGGGTATCAGAGTCAAGTCGAGGGGTGGAAGCAGGTGAGGGCATCTTTTATTTCTTTCTCTTGCTTGTCGTGTTGATGAGGATTGGGTGTTGTAGGTGCTCAAGGATGCAAATGATCATTTTGGTGCGTTGGATGATGTCGTACTCTTTTACGGGATCTGATGGGTTTGGATAGATACCGTCGTAGCGTCTACCTTCCAGCTACACGAAGTGTTCAACAGCTATCGACAATCGGCTGATCAAGCCAGCAAACAGCGTGTGCGGGAGTCGTGTAACGCTGCGGTCAAGGGCTTGCCCGACTGGCCGAGCAATTAGCATGATATCGCTGGGACTTTTTGTATAATTTCATAGGGGTCGTGTGTAGTCGTCGGTGATCACAAAATGTGATAATGGGGTCACCCTACAACCCCCTCGAATCAACCGGACTCACGAGCGTCATTTTGACGCGTCCACGTTGCGTATTCTTGTCCTTTTCCACCTCGATCCTCACCTTGACCTTGTCAAACACCGAAATCGCAACCGGCGCCGCGTTCCCGGCCGCATCCGCCGACGGCGGTATCATGACGGTATAATTGTCCGCATCGAATTGCACGTCCCGTTTAAACGTGACGAGACCTTCCAATCCGAGCCTAGAGAAACGAATGAGCAAAAAGGCAAAAATGACCCGTCACACGACGTACTGAAACACAAACACGCCCATCCCATTCCGAAACGTCCGTATCACAAACGCGTCTTCCGTGACGCTCCCCCCACCCTCGCCTTCGCGCGTCTTGGCAAGCGACTCGGCACGCCCTTTGAGTGCGAGGCCGACGTAAAACTCGACGCTAGCGCGGCCTGCCATCTGGGCCATCCGATGCCGTCGATTGATCACGTCCATGATGCGCTCCACGTTGGATTTCGAGTGGAGTGATGCGTGGAGCGGGGTGTGTGAGATGGCCGCCGCAAGTTGACGGTGTGCGAGGACGTCTGTACGTGTGACCACGACACGAGGGCAAGGGCAGGTCAGTGGTCAGTGATCAGTGGGAGGGGGAGGGACGGCTACGTACCAGCATAGCGTCGAATCGGACTGGTGAAATGCGTGTAGATGGGGCTGGCGAGGCCGTAATGGCCAAACGTGTCTCTGGCAACACTCCCAGAAGAAAAATACTCGGCAGAGAGCATGCACCTCGTCGCCATGATGCGAACCAGGGTGTTGAACGCCGGTGCAGAGGGATCCTAGATCGTTGGTCATGAATCGGCGGAAAGCATGTACAGATCAAGCACGCACGACGCATTTATCCAACGAGGCTGCAAGCGCCCCCGAACTCGAGACGTCGAGCTTGAACCCCTTGCGTTTCAAAAGTACGTCTTGAAGCTTCTCAAAGTTGGTCTTTGGTGGGGGTAAATGACGTCTTTGCGAACAAACGAACGTCGATACCGCTATTATCGCCGAGAAACCAATATGACACACACCTCAATACGGCAGTCTGCGGGAACACCTCGTCGATTTTCTTCGCTACGCTCACATTGGCAAGCAACATGAATTCTTCCACCAAGCTGTTCGTCTCGCGCAACTCTTTTTGCTCGACGTCGATGGGATCAGAGGACTCTGCAGATCCAAGATGGATTTTCACTTCGGGAGATGCGAGGTTCAACGCGCCAGCTGTCATACGTTGTGCTTTGAGCTTGATCGCGAGGGCATTCAGAAGACGGATGGATTGCGTGAGCGAGTCGGTGCGATTGCTTGTGTGGCCAGTTGAGCGTTGTATAGGGTGTGCATCAGGAGCAAACTCACGGGTCGTCCTTGCGTATTTGTGCTTCCTCGTACTCGAATGCCGCTTTCGAAGCAATAACAGATTTTGTAAACTTGACGTTGATAATGTCGGCATCATCAGTGAGTTGCTGAGTCGCTGTTAGTCGTCGTGCGCGTCCATGAATCGTGCAGAGACTCACCCAAATCACGCTAAATGCCAATCTTTCAACGTGGGGTCGAAGGGAACAGAGATTCGTGCCCAGCAGTGCTGGTAACATGTCAATGCGTTTGTCCACGAGGTATACGGTCGTCCCGCGCGATGCAGCTTCACTATCCATGGGGGTATCAGCGAGGACGAAATGGGACACATCCGCAATGTCTATGGATAGCAGTTAGATCCGTCGATAAACCTCGTCCGAGAGTACTCACGGACGCCCGCTTCGATGTACCCATTAGGAAGACGACGAGCATGGAGGGCGTCGTCAATATCCTGACATCCTGCAGGACATGCACTTCAGTGATCGTTGTGCTTTCGTACAGACAGACACTCACCTGGAGGATCGATGCTACATATATCCAAATCCCTCAAATCCATCCGGTCTCTCCATACTGGGTCCGTCGGGTCCTTGGGCGGGACAACCCACTGGTCGCCTTCAGGGGGCAAACAATTCAAGATTGCTTTTCCAAAGGGTCGGTATGGCACTTCAAATTCCAACAGTAGACTTTCTTGCTCTGTTTCCTTGTCTTCTGCTTTTCCGAGCGCACGAACCAGGTGGCCTTCAGGATATCGCGAATGCACATCCCATCGGTCGACGGTCACAAGAATCTTTTGTCCAAGAAGTGTCGGGGCTTGACGAGTACGAAGTCGGATACGAGGGAGTAATCGAGAAAGTGGAAGGGCAAATACAGTCTGGGTCGAGAGCGACGTCGACACCGTCGATGGAAGGGACGCCGTATCGAGATGGCACACGTAACTAGACAAGACACAATCACGCTAAGAAACACAATCAAAGTTGAAGACGTACGCGCGCCAGTTCCGTTTGATAATTCCGACAACCCGTCCGGTGGGCTGCTTCTCGGCAGAGCCTTTCTTGGTGCTGGCTGACCGGAGTGCTCTCGTTTCTTCGCGAAGTTTGAACTCATCTCCGTCGGACTCCTCTTCCGAGTCTTCTGCGTTGTCGTTTTTGAGAGTGGCTGAAAGCGATCATCGGGACTTGGATATGAGACATGACTGCGATGGGAAAAGACATACCCTCTTGGTCGACCACTTCGTCGGTTGGAGCCTTCCACTCACTCTCATCGAAAATTTCGACAACGACGACATCTCCGTGAACAGCGCGATTCATGTTTTCTCTGCCGACTAGCAGGACAGGCTTTGTGAAAGCTGGAACTGGTACAGTTCCCTGGAAGATATGACATTCCAGGGGTCACAGGACTTGGTGACTAGACGAACCTCTAAGTAATTGTATTGGTTGGCGTTAAAGTGGCCCTGATGGAGTTCCCCTGCCTTGACGCCAGCCAGGAGAGTAGTAGTAGGAAGGTACTGAACGTAGAGTCAACATGTACTGTATTTCATTCGATAAAATGAAGCATACATTGGCATAAAGGGCTGTCCGGGTGGTGGTTGCCGCTCTCGTCTGCTCGACATCATCCGTGCCCGTCGCAGAGAGGATATCCAAAAGTTTTTCCGCTTGTTGCATTCCCTCGACATATTTGCGGACTGTTGGAGACACGGGAAGATGAGAAATGGACGGTACTGGAAGGAGGAGGCTTTACTTGAAACGGTCGGTATGTTTTCGGCCTCGGCCTTTTGTCGGTTAGCGACGTCATTGGTGAGTAGGACAACCTGGGGAATCTTGCGCGTTTGACCACGAATGGGAGGGCGGGCGAGCGCAAGGTGGGTATTGTACCATTCCGCGCCTCTCCGGATGCCTATGGACATCAATGCCATTGAAAAGGTTGGGGATGAAGACCGACCCCACCTCTGTCGTTACGGTCATTTGGGGTTTCATTTTCCTCCGTCACAACCGCGGTTTCCCTGCACAAGAGTGAGTGGTGGGAGGGGGAAGAAGAGAAGGATACAAACGATCGGAACTCGTTGTAAAAGACCCAGAACTTCTTGTCGTCTGCCTTGACCAGCGTTTTGAGGCGATTGTAGAGCGGGAGGGATCTATGTCGGACTTCCTCGAGGACCGTCTGAAGAAGGATGATGGGAGGGGTAAAGCTGGGAGACTCCATCAGATCCATCTAAAAGAGTGAATGGTTAGCATGGGATGTGCTGGTGTAAGGGGATAAAACCTGAGACAGGAATATGTTGGTGTCTGGTAGGACATGATGGCCGGTCGTGAATTGCTTGTGAGTGGTATCGCCTGCAGCGGGCAAGACAGGGTTGACTGCACCAGCGCAGATCCGACACGCGATGATACCACAGTATATGTCATCGCGGAGGTAGCGCTCGCGCAGTACTGAAGGAAACTTAGACGTATGGCGGTGAGGATACTAGATCGCGAACCTTTGATGACTTTGCCCTTGGAAGTCTTTTTGAAAAACTTGCGCTGGGTCACGACTCCCTCGCCGCGCGGTCGTTTCAGAATCGTTATTTGGGGCATTTCGGACGTTCGTACTAGTTAGTACAGGAAGACGCGCTCGTCCATTGCGATATTATCACGTGACATTAGGAGACGATATAAAAGACCCCTCATCCATAGAAACCCTTCTTGCACCAAGACAATGTGGTACAATCAGGATTCTGACGAAGCCCACGCCCACGCCCAGGCAACACACTCACCTAGCAGTGCGACCACCACGCTGACTTGGTCACCCCTAGGTCACTGGAGGGCACACCGCCAAACTATCTCATGAAGTCATCGCCGCCGCCGCTTCGTTCGAGGTACGCGTCTCTTTCGTTCCGTCATCGCATTCTACCATGAATTGCCAGGCGGCGAAAGCGTACGAAGATCACCTCAAAAAACACGGTAAACCTGCCAATCATGCAATGGCCGTTGAATTGCTGTAGGTCGCCTGCCATCCATCAGGTGAAGCGGTCTCACCCCTATTACAGAGCCGCACTTACGGGTGGCTTCGTCGACAGGATTGCCGAGACCAGAGGTTTAGACGCGTTGGACAGGCAACGCGCCAAACATGCCGGTGAGTTTATGTAGACACGCAGGGGAATGTCGCTGATCTTGACGCAGCGAATGAGCGTTCAAAGGAGGCTTTGGGACAGTCGGGTCAATACTGAATTGGATGCGTTTGCGAATGTAATGTATTGGTATCTGTGCACGTTACAGCGTGCCCACGCTTCGAAGACATAATTCACGAGCGACAAGGCTCCTGTCCTTGTCTCGACCTTGACCGCTGCTGAATGCCATGACAAGTGCATCCTGTCCTTCATCGGTCCTGTGACCAGTCAAATCTCTAAAGCGAGAATAGTGTCAGAGAGCGGACATACCATTTGACTGGATGTGCCGACTTTTCAAGGGCAACTTTGACAGTAGTCCACGAGAACCGCGCCACCGAAGGATACCCAAATGTTTTCTCGAGCGAGGCTCCAATCCATTCTTTCGTCTTGGGGTCTATATGGGGAGCAAGATCACTCGATTCTATCCTTTCCGATTGAATGTGCCAACCTGAAGGATACCCGCTCCCAAACTCTCCTCCAAATCCCTTGAGAGTAGTGTCTTGATCATTACCAAGTTCCTCGAAACACCACCCCTCGATGCAGGCGTCGCGAGTGACCTTGGCAGCCACGCTCGCGGCGCCGACAATCTTGAATTTCGAATCTGCTTTGGTGGTCACCGTGAAATTAATGCCTGGGAAGATGGAGGATAGGTACGCCTCGTAAGACGAGGTGTTACCCAGCGCATCGACATACACCTGCATTGTACACTTTCAGTCTGGCACTAGCAGGGGTAGAGGAGAGACGCTCACGTCCGAGAGCTGTATTCCGCGTTGAAGCACGTCGCGGATGAGCTGGATGGTCGCGTCTTGTGATTGTTTATTCAGATTCGTCGGTGGCACTTTGAGCATGTCCCTCGATATCGCCTGTGGACTGGACGAACGGATGAGTGACGATCACGGTGTCGCGTCCAAGCCGCACCTGATGACGCGTACGGACCAGCCCAGGTTGATGGGGTCCGCGTTGAGCACGCCCAGCAGCTCTATCCTCTTTTCGGACGTCAATGTCTTCGAGTCTGTGGGTTGTGCTGTTACGTGCGTGTCGTGGACACAGCGAGCGGGGTGCTCACCTGCGAAACCAAGTTCCTCGAGGTCGTCTTGCCATGCGACAGGACAGTACGCGACGCCGTATACGAGTGGGCCCAGGACGGGTCCTCGACCTGCCTCGTCGACGCCGAGGATGTATGGTCCCGGCGCGGTTGGGGTTGTCGAGTGGTAAGAGTAGGACTCTGTGAGTGGTGTCGATGATGCGGATGGGACGTCCATGTCATGTCACTGTCAGCCGCGTCGAGGATGTCAGCCGCAGCGAGGAGGCTTGAAATATCGCTCGCATGGGTTTTGTCGAGGTCCATTCCTTCTTTTCGTTTTACAGAGTGCACCACCAAGATGTCCGTCGTCGTCGTCCAGCGCGTCTTTGCGTTCTTTGGCAACGTCTGGTCGTTCATCTTGACACTCGTCCGCTCCCTACTCGCTCTCTTTGCCTTGCGTCGTCGCACTTCAGACCCCTTCTCCCTCCCAACCGCCAACCGCACCCCAAACGACGCCCTCGCACGCGCTCACTCCCAACTCAGGCCCATCCTCCTCACGCCGAGGTCGATCTCGCGCTCTCGCGCTCAGAGCACTCGCACTCGCTCCGCCACGTCGACCATCCTCCCAGCTCACAGCGAGAACCCAATCGCCTCTGCCTCCGCCCCACAGAGGGCCTCCCCAAAGCTCGACCCACACGACGCCGAACTCGGCCTAATAATTGTCACTCCTTCAAACTTCCCAGGACTCCCCGCCGCGAGCGCGACAAGCTTCCGGGAAGGAACGCCCGATACATCTCATACTGGATCGTCGTACGTGCCCCTCACCCCACCGGACAGATGCTACCTCGCACCGCTCCCGCCTGCCACCGATTGTCCGTACACCGAGCCCTGGCCGACCTCCGGCCCCCTCGAGCGGGGCAAACCAAGACTCCCAGGAAGCCCCCTCAAGGTCTCTACCAACACCGACGCCGCGTTCCCCGAGCCCAAAGTCGCCCCGATCGGCTCCCCGCCTCCCGGACGCTGGAGCCCCGTAATCTGGACGAGCACCCCATGCAAGACCGACAGCCCCGTCCTGGCCGATTCGATCCTTGGCAGTCCGTTCGACCTCCCCGAGGACCCCTCGCCCGCGCTCACGAACGTCTCACACGCCCTCATCTCGCGCTCCAAGAACTCGATCCAGCCGTACGACGACGCCGCCAACTCGAGCGTCTCCTCGGTGCCCAGCCCGCTGGTCGACGACGCGCACCACCAAATCCAGCGCCAGCGCCAATACCAACACTACCGCACCCACGCGCTCGTCCCGCGGTCCAAGGACCAGTCGTACCCGCGCTTCCACCACCCCGACGCGTACGCGTGCATGTGGCGTCGTCACGGCGCCCGGCTCCCCGGTAAACCCGATCGCACGCACGCCTTCGCGCGCTCTCAGTCCCATGCGGACTTTGGTGCGGCTGCGTGGTATGACGCGGACGCGTACGTCTCGTCGCCCGTGACCGCGCTCAGTCCGCCCCTCAGTGAGTCTGCGACCGAGGACGAGGACGATATGCCGCTCGGCCGCCTCAAGGAACGCTTGGCGCACAAAGGTGAAGGTGCAAGTGTGGGTCTCGCCTTGTCCTTGTCCGGAGGTACTGGCGCCTGCGTGTCCCCGCGCACGAGGCGGATGAGTGAGGGGTGCTTGTTGGCGATGTCGGCGGCGACGCCGACGCGCGTTAGGGTGGGTGCGCGACCTGGGCGACAGGTGCTTTCGGTGGCGTTGGATGGCAGTGGGGACGGTGTCAAGGATTGGCTCGATGCGCTCTCACTGTGGTTCAATCCCGAACAGAAAGATGCTGTACCGTCCGTCGAGGTGGTCGCAGACTGAGAGGTGTGGTTATTCCATTCTTTTTTTCCCCCGTCGGGTGGTTCAGGTGATGTACGTGCGTTTTGTATTTCTGGATTGTCATGCCAGAGGTGAATGGGAATTTGTATTATGCGTGTTAGCGTCGTTCTCGGAGTGCAAGTACATGAGCAACGATACAACATTACAAACGAGATCGTGACGCTGGGCCAACTTCTCCGCCGTCAAGCGACCAGGAGCACGCGCGGTACAAACTGGCACGGAAAATGAAGTGGGTAAAGTGAGCTCATGCGAGGCTATAGGCATGACGTGACGTACGAAGTAATGCCTGCCGTCCACAGCGAACCGTTTGGAATCTTTGGATCAGATTAGTACAGGCTCTCGGCCTCAACTCCGGCGTTGCCATTTGACTGGTATCGCTCGAGAGCAGCCATCAAGGTCTCAAGAAATTTCTTGTACTCTTCTGGACCAGCAACAGCGATGATATCGCTCGCAGAATCCTCGTATACGTACATGTGTTATCTAAATTCTATTAGATTCGGTACGGGTCATGGCCCTATGTAATGAAGTCGACGTCAGAAATTGGGGTACGACAAAGACAGGAAGCAGAAACCAAAATGTTCATTATAATCGTGGCTCCTACTGCGGAAATTTAATCGATCAAAGTCATACTGTCGTCGAGTTTACGAATCTTGTGGGATGAAATCACCTTTATAGATGTCCGAACTTGTTAGCGTGTGGGACGCCTGGTTGGAAAAACTGAAACGTAAAGAATGGGTGATTTACCTAGCGGGGCTGCAGGGCGCGATATAGGGAAGCGTAGGACGGTCCTCAAAGATTGGAAGTCGTGTAGTTCCAACAACCGAATCAATCTCTGCCTGCGCGCGCGTTTGGACGTCAGGGTTCGCCAAGATAACTTCAGAAGGGTCGACGCACTCTGAAATGTGTCATCAGAAGATGGCGGCAGGTTGAACGAGTCGGATGTTGCTCACTGTCTCCGACGCCGCTAAGGAAAATGATATGTCAATTGGGGAAGAAGAATGTCTCCAGATGACCAGCAAATGTCACCGAGGACTCCTTGATGGCGCGTACGTATTCTTCGGCAACATCCTGTCCTTTAAGTAACACGATTGAGTGAATTAGAGACCATAGATGGTATTGCAGTGCCTGCTGCCTGTCCTTGCGGTCAGCCATTATTATAAACATGCGAGATCGTTTCATCTCACCAGACCCTCTTGCACAAAGCGGAAAGGAGTCTCGACCATATCGACGGCGTATTTCTGGGATAGAAGCACCTCCCGTTTGAACGATGCACGGGGAACCAAGTCGGAATGTACCGCACTGGGGTGGTCAAACTAAGAACGGACGAAACCTCAAAGATGGAAGAGAGTTGCGAGATGGGAAGAAACCAGCCACCTCTGGGCGAATAGCTGCCACTGCGAGTTTGACGGCCATATTCACCACGTTTACGATTGGATCGTCGCGACGCGCAGTCTCGTAACCGTGTACGACGACCATGATGATCGAGGTCGAGTGCCTACGGAAATTAAAATCAAGGATTAGAGTCTAAAGAGGAAATTTTCAACGCACGTCTGGGCATGCGCAAAATAGTTTTCCGGGGTTTCAAGCAAGTCGAGGATGAGGTCGCGTGCTTTCTGGAGCTGGACGGGGTGATAATTGAGAGCAGCTTAAGGTCGGAAGGCCTGATGGAAGAGTCTCCTGTGCAGACGCCACCAGTTGCCGTATGGTACCACGATAGAATTGAACGACCATCCAAAACTGGTGTCGAAGGAGGTGTCATGGGAGAGCGTGCTATTGGAGAGATGAGCTCATAAGTCATTGGCCATACAGATGATGTGTTGTAGAAACGTCGCTCGAGGAGGTCCTTGGCGACCTTCTCTGAGTTGATGACGATGACCTCTTGGTTCAGAAGTCGGGAGTACGCAAGGTCACCCGGAGAGATGCGAGACTGAGGAGTAGACGAGGAAGCAAGAAACAGACCTACCGTATATCTTTGCCCAACGTGTGTAGGATACCCAGGGTTCTGCAGGGCTCACACCCAGGACGTTGCCGAGGATAGTAACGGCCCGGGGGGGGATGGGACTGCGCATCTGCCAGAGGAGGCTGAGGCCATAGGCTGCGAGCGAGACTGCGAAGAACGCGGTGAGCGAGGGATCCATTGCAAACTGAGAGACTGGCATACCACAGTGGACTTTAGTGAATACCCGCCACGCTGTAAGTACGGGCTCCGCCATCACAGCATTTTGCCTGGGTCAGTATGACCTGCTCATTAGAACAGGCTTCGGAGAACTGTCATCCCTGGAATGTATCTGTTGAATACAACAGTCTATATTTCTTCGTGGTTGGGGTATAATAAGGTTCGATGTCGGAGCGTATATAGTTGTGGGGATGATATTGGAGCTGACTAAGCTGGGTCTCTTACTACACCACCGTCACCACAACCGCCCAAGCCACGACCTCCATGATGGAAGAGAGCATCTCCCTCGAAGAGACCAACAAAATCCGCATCTCTCTCGGTCTCAAACCTCTCACAGAGGACCCAGCACCCGCAGACGACGCAGACAAGCAGGCAGAGGAAAACTATGCCCGCCAGCGCGAACGTGAGGCGAAAGCACGCGAGACAAAGTAATGCCATGGTTCGTTTCGTGTGCCAGGATGTTCTTTCTGATTTTACGTCTTTCCTCCAGGAAAGTATATGATAAAATTGCCAAGTGAGTATCTGTCAACGATCGCCCGCTATCTTGCTCAAGCACACTTCCCACCCAGGGTGAGGAATCGACGAGAGCTCAACGCCTCCCTGACCGGTGCAACTCTCGGTGATCCCGATGGCGATTCAGAGGATACCCTCAAATGGGTCAAGAGAGCTAAGAAGCGCGAGAAGGAGCTCGCACGCAAGGGGCAGTTGGCGCGAGAGAATATGGACAATGTATTTCAAGGGGATGAATACACCGAGAGTATGCATCTCCCGTTCATTTAGTTCCGCCGTTTCTCATCTTTCGTTCCAGAGGACCTAGAAGGTTTGAAGGTCAGCCACGACTTCGATGAGCTGGCAGATGGCGACGCCCGCATACTTACGTTGAAAGATAGTCGCATCCTCGACAATGAAGGTATGACACTAATATTACTTTCACCCTTTTATCTTTCTCATACAACACTCCTAGAGGATGAGCTACAAAATATCGAAATGGCCGAAGCGGAACGCGTCAAGAAAAATAAGGAGCTCAAAATCAAACGTCGTGATTATACCGGTTATGATGATGAGGAGTTTGAGGAAGGAAAGCAGGGATTGAAACGATCCATTTTGGCCAAGTATGACGAAGTCTTGGAAGGTCCGCACGAAACCGTATGACGATTCTTGTCTCCACTCTGGGTACGTTACTTACTTGAATGTCATAGGATTTCCGGTTGGGCAGCTTCATCAAGTCAACCACGGTCAAACGACCTGAAACAGAAGAAGGTACGGTGTCCGTAAATCGTGCCTTACTGTCGATCGATTATGCCAGTGAGTTACGCACCTGTCATCTCGTATGCCCATTCTTATCATTCACGTGTTTAGAAAATTTGGAGACACATGACTACCTTCGTGAAGGGGACGTCGGGTTCAAGAAACCAAAGGTAAGCTTTACATCACCCCGTTTTCATGATTATCAATCGTTATATTCCATTACACAGACGAAAAAGAAGCGTTCTTCTCGACGTGCTCCAATCGATAATGAGGTTCCCGGTGGCGAAGACGCGGATCAGATGGAGGTAGACGAGAAACCTGTCGTTCCTCGGACACGTGAGTTAGACGCCAATTTTGTGGATGACGATGAGCTACAAGCTGCTCTCGCTCGCCAAAGAAGAACCAAGATCCACAAGGTAAAGAAGCTGTCCCCGGAAGAAATCGCACGTAAAAGTGGGTGGTCGTCTTTGCGCATGACCCATTCTTATCTAACTGCCTTTCTAGTCGCTGCAGATCGCGCTCGGGAGCAATCCCCCATCGTCGATGGTATCATCAAGGTCGAGGAAGCGGAAGAAGGGGCCGGCGATGCTGGCCTAACTTTCGATGACACGTCCGAATTCGTTCGCGCCATTTCCTATAACCCCGCCGCAGTCAAAGTGGAGCAAGTCGAACCCTCTGTAGCACCGCCTCCGCCTAAAACCCGATCACCATCCCGCGATGTGTCGATGCCAGAAGATGAGGCCGTGGACGAAATTGAAGCGGGCGAGGTAGTAATGAGAGAGGATGATGATGAAGAGATGCTCGAGGCGATTGAACAGGCTATCAAGGACACTGAAGCAGAGGAACGAGTTGCCGCAGAGCATGGTCTAGGCGAAGCAACAGTCGGAACATCCAGTGACCCCACCTTTGGCTCAGGTATGGCTGGTACATTGGCTCTTCTTCGCCAGCAGGGGCTAGTAGCGCAACCGAACGCCGACCAGGCTGAGCGCGAGAAAGTACAACAACAACGCGATCTCTGGCTTGCAGATTACCGACGTATGCTGGCTCAGCGAGAACTCGACCGGTTACAGGCGCGCGGCGGCAACAAGGACCAAACAACGCGAGAGTACGAGAACCGTGCTCGAGAGCAGCAGGAGTCTCGTGCCAGTCTCGAGCTGTTCAAGAACTACAAGCCCGACGTCAACATTGTTTACTACGACGAATTTGGTCGCTCCCTCACGCCCAAGGAGGCTTGGAAAGCGTTGTCACACAAGTTCCATGGCAAAGGTTCTGGGAAGATGAAGACAGAGAAGCGTTTAAAGAAGATTGCAGAAGAGAAGAAGAAAGAGGCCATGGCTAGTGGTGACACGCCTTTGAGCATGAACAAAGCGTTCCAGATCCGACAAGAAAAGACGGGGCAAGCTCACTTTGTTTTGTCCGTTGGCAACAGGGGGTACGTCTGTTTCTGTTCTCGGTGATGGTGTTCTCAGCCTAAATGCCTGCATTTAGCGCTGTACCTCAAGCATCGGAGTTCCTTGATCCCCAGCCACTGTCAAAAGGCAAGACGGAAAAAACGAAAAGCAAGAAGAAAGAGGCTGCCAAAGCTGCTGCCCCGCAAGTTCTGGACTCCGCAGGGTTTATTACGTTGCTTGTTCCTCAAGCGAATGACTCAGTCAGTGCGAGTCCCGTACCTTCTGGCTTTTCGTCAGTTGCACAGACGAATGGCTCTGGGTCACCTATGCCTGTGAAACCTGGTTTCTCACGTATATCGTCTGCCGTGGACACTCCCTCTCAGAGTAGTACCCCCGTGACGGGGGAGAGGACCAAGGTTGCATTTGGGTTTGGCGCGAAGAGGAAAGTTGCGGAAGATTTCCTTGACGAGCCTGCTGCCAAGAGACGATGAATTGATTGCTGATGGTTTATTTATTTGTTCTCCATCTCTATATCTGCCTGCTAGTGTGTCGTCTTCTTTGACCTTGATGTGTTACGAATGCATACGTTGAGGGTTTAGCCTGGTCGGACAGTGATTAATTGGCAAACGGTGTTCGGATTTGAAAGCTTGTGCGATTTGAGGATCTGAGACTTGCCGCCGCCGCGTTGGGAAATACCTCCAGATCTCGGCTCAGATGTATTGGCATCTGTTTCCCGGGCCGTCGGCACTCTTCCGAGTCCCCTCTTGCTGGTTGACGCTGGGATGTAGTCGGAATGAAAATTGTAATGGTTATTATTACAGTATGTCACGAAGTGACCAGCCCAAGACACCGTCGTGTTTCAATACACTATGTACCCATGAAACGCTCGCCACCGTGACTCGGCTCGTACCCAGAGAATCCAAGTCTTCCAGTCGAAAGTACCGTCCACAGGGTGCCTCAGGTCCACCTACACATCCTTCGTCGTCTCAACCTCCCTCGGTATCTCTTCAATGTCTTCCGAGCATCTGTCCTGCCCAGCAGCTGCAAACACCATCGTCGTCCGGGATAACGACAAGCCGAACCCGGTGTCGATTCCTTCAGACTTTCGAGTA